>JADLZN010002481.1:0-62608 GCA_018155175.1 Sinocyclocheilus anophthalmus | reverse complement strand
GTTCATCACTAATGCTCAATCCTCATGTAATTATCTCATTAACTTCATCACCGTAAAATCAAGAAAAGAAAACAGCAAAATACCGTAAACCCTAACAGTCAACTTCCTGTTGTGTTTTGTTTTAAGTAAAGGACGGACAGAGAAGCACTGATGCTGCTTGTGGTTTTATTTGAAGGCAGTAACTGTGTAGTTACTGATGCAGTACGAATCTCTTCACTATTTTCAACCACATATGAATGTGCGCTGCTGTTATCTGCAAGAGATTTGAGTTGAATTGATGCTTTAAATGACTTTAAAAGTAAATCAGTAGGTTTTTCTTCATGGACTTAAGCAAACTAGTTCTTAAGACCAGTATGCTTGCGTTACTTAAACATTATAAATATTAGTTTATAAACAAATGTCAATTGGCCAAATTAAGTGCAGTCGGTTTCTGCAAATAAAATGAGTTAACTCAAAGGTTGCATCTTAAATTGATCAGTTAATGAAAATACAGCTTGTCACTGTAAATTTAAACATGGCTGTAAAACCTAAAAAGTGGCTACGTTTTTTCAAGTAAGTTCTGGCAACCTTAGCTGCCAGGGATTTACCGTAAATTAACAGATTTTGTTACAGTGTTTTATACTGACAAATTCACTTCCATATAAAATTAATGCTACTGTATGCATGTCGTCTATAAGAGTTATAGTGTTAAAAGAATTGCCATACTGTATATAAGTATTCGTCTTAAGTGTTTTTTTTGCACCAATCTAGAAAGAGGTGGTAATAAAGAATGAAAATAATGAAAAGGCATAGGAATTTTAAATGTAGTTCTTTCTTCTTGCTTTCTCTCTTTCTTTCTTTCTTTCTTTCTTTCTTTCTTTCTTTCAGTTAATTAGTTAGACACGTTTGAAACCATTTCAGTCTCAGTCTGAAGCCCTGCATTTCTGGAACCTAAAGGTGCAGTCATATTTACCATTGTTTGATGAATTTTAATGACTGAAATCCAGTCTTTTTAACATTAGTCCACAAGATCTTGAAATGTATATCTGGGTGAAAGATTGGTTGATCACACAAACTCACCACAATGCCCAACATGAAGCAGCTTGGTTTGAAAATTACAGTAAAGTCAGTAAAGAAATTAAAATGAATGAAAACATCGGTCTGTATTCTTTTTATTTTTCTTTTTTTAATGGTTTCGACATCTGTTAATTGCCACCATTTATTTATTTATTTATGTATTCATTAATTCATTCATTTATTTATTTTACAAATAGACATTCAAATGATTATGAATGGAATAAGAGTGCCATCATTTCACTGACTGAGTCAGACATTCATTAGTTCTACACACTTCAAAGCTTTAGTAATTTTGAAGTCTTAAAAATGTCTTTAAAATGTTCTTACTTTGATTTAATTGTTTTGATTTGACATTTTTATTTCTTAGCCTTAAAACTATCAAATTCAACTAATGTTGTTAAAAGGAATGTAGAGCCTTGATCATGTGGCCTTCCATAACAGCCACATCCAGACAACAATCACTCCAGTCTTTGTAATAAATACAGAAATCTCATCTGATTCGACACAATAAATCACAGTCGTCCACTGTTAATGATTGCAACTTAAGTTTTCTTTAGAAAACTAATACCCTCCAAATACCGCTATAGGCCCTAATTTGTCATGTCTTGACATTATGTCCCCAGAACTCAGCTTGCGCTGTATCTCTCTTGCTTATTTTGGTCACAGGTGTTATCCTCTAAAGAAGATAGACTGGTTCACCTCTGAAAGGTTCTTTCTCATGAGGGATATTTGTCTGATGCACTGCTGGAGCAGATCAGCTTCAGTCTATTGTAGTGGATGTAATTCTTATTGCTGGGACTGCCTCATAATATGCTATACATCTCGATATCATAATTAGATCATTATGGAAACTGCGGCTCTGCAAGAGAGTCAGCCAGTGTTGTCTGTGAGTGTGAAACTGCAGAGGAAATTGTAAACATTGAAACCTACTTCTTCATTATGTACAGTTCTGCTTATATTCAACAGCAAAGCATGGCGCCGCAAATGGCAGCAAGGACGCTGAGCTCCGCAATTCTTCTATTGTTTTTGTTTGTTTGTTCTGTGTTTTGTCATTCTTCTTCTATAAGTTTTACCAGAGACGAACTCCTTAACATTAAGCAGCACATCCAAGACAACATTTTTCCGGTTTTTGATTATTCGGCCGTTTTGTTGGACATTCTAGTCGGAGATACAGCTGTGTTGTTCAAACACGCGTACAGACGCAGAAGAGGGAAACGCAACGGCGCCCTTGTTAAGCTCCGCGCGCGGCTTTCAAACTGCGCTCCCAAGCATTCATCTCACGAATGTCCGTTCCCTTCCTAACAAAACAGATGAACTTCTTCTCCTCACCCGCACCAACAAGGACTTTTCAAACTCTGCTGCCCTGTGCTTCAGTGAAACCTGGCTGGTGAAGCCATCAGGACAACGGCTTGATCTGCCGGGGCATACCAGCTGTTCAGGAGCGGACGCATGCGGAGTTAAAGGGGAAAACCAGAGGTGGTGGATTGTGTTTCTACATCAACGAAAGTTGGTGTTCAGATGTAACAACGCTGAAAAAGGTATGCTGTCCTAATTTAGAGGCACTCATCATAAACTGTAAACCGTTCTACTCGCCGCGGGAGTTTTCCTCTTTCATTCTTGTGAATGTGTACGTGCCTCCGGACGCGTGCGTGAGCGCCACGATGCAACAGCTGGCCGAACAAATAAACTGAAATGGAGCAATTGTACCCAGACTCTATTTTAATCATTCTAGGAGATTTTAACAAATCAAATGTCTCCCGTGAACTGCCAAAATACAAGCAACACATTACGTGTCCCACCAGAGACAGAACTATTTTGGATCACTGTTACACAGCAATAAAAGATGCATATCACTCTGTCCCACTAGCAGCTTTGGGGCTCTCTGATCACTGTTTAGTTCATCTAATACCGACCTACAGGCAGAAACTGAAATCAGCTAAACCTGTATTAAGGACTGTAAAAAAAATGGACTAATGAAGCAGAACAGGATTAACAAACTTGTTTTGACCTTACTGATTGGAGTGTTTTTCAAGCTGCTGCCACCGATTTTCGGGCATGAGCTCACAAGGGTGACTTTAAACTGAAATCCTTATAATCAGTTCTGTTGAAGATATGTGAATTTCCTACCAGGACATTCTTATATTTAATAATGATAACCGTGGTTACTGGAAAACTCAAAAACCGTTTGTCACACAAACGAGATGCTTACAGAAGTGGGGAAAAATCTTTGTATAACCAGGCCAGGAAACAGACTAACAAAAGGAGATAGAGTGGCTTAAAAAACTATCAGGAAAAGCGAGACAAAGAGAGTCAGCAAAGGTTCCAGCGTACAGTAGGGATGGCTGAGGAACATCCACCAGTACAAGACACCCCCACCATCTTGCGGAGAATCAACACAACTGGTGACGATTGAATGTGTTTTACTGCGATTGAAAAGGACCGTTACCACCCCCCATCCGCTCTGATTGCAATTCACACCTTAACTACCACCCCTGCACACCACCCTCCCCTCCCCTCACCTACCATTCAACCTGTGGTTAAGGTCTGTTAGGGATGTGAAACGGTCTTGCCAGGAAGCAGAAATATAGAAAAGCTTATGGCCCAGCTGTTGGTTTCACCTTGCCTGTTTAAAAGTCTGCGGGACCAACTGCCACCTATCTTAACACAGATCTTCAACAGATCATTGGAGCTGTGTGAAGTTCCCTGCTGCTTCAAACGCTCCACCATCATTCCGGTCCCCAAAAAGCCCAAAATCACTGGACTTAACGACTACAGACCTGTCACTCTCACATCTGTGGTCATGAAGTCACTTGAGAGACTGGTCCTGGCCTACCTGAAGGACATCACTAGACCCTTGCTGGATCCTCTTCAGTTTGCCTACAGAGCAAAAAGGTCTGTGGATGATGCAGTCAACATGGGAATGCATTACATCCTGCAACACCTCGACAAACCTGGGAATAACGCATGGATCTTATTTGTGGACTTCAGTTCGGCCTTCAATACCATCATGCCTGACCTTCTCTCAGACAAACTCACCCAGCTCTCCGTGCCCACCTCCATCTGTCAGTGGATCACCAGCTTCCTGACAAACAGGCAGCAGCTAGTGAGGCTGGGCAAACTCACATCCAAAGACCCTCACAATCAGCACTGGTGCCCCTCAGGTTTGCGTCCTCTCCCCACTGCTCTTCTCTCGCTACACGAATGACTGCACATCTAAATACCCCTCTGTCAAGCTCCTGAAGTTTGTGGACGACACTACAGTCATCTGCCTCATTAAGGATGGGGACGAGTCTGCTTACAGACAGGAGGTTAAAGAGCTTGCTGTCTGGTACAGTCTTAACAACATGGAGCTGAACACGCTCTAAACTGTGGAGATGATCATGGACTTCAGAGAAAACACCCTGCACTCCCCCCACTCACCATCATGAACTGCACTGTGGCTGCAGTGGAGTCATTCTGGTTCCTGGGCACCACAATCTCTCAGACCTGAAGTGGGACACTCACATAGACTCCATTGATAAAAAGGCCCAGAAGAGGTTGTACTTCCTTCGCCAGCTGAGGACATTCAACCTGCCACAGGAGCTACGAGCTTAACCCTCTGAGGTCGATTAACGCGGATACGCGTTTTGAGGCATCTTCTCCTGATAACACCGAAAAGAACTTAAATTACACTTTCAGTTTTGATCTTACAGATAAGAGCAATACATCAATCGAATCTGTAAAGGGTCTACTTTTATTTGTATACACACATAATAACAACAGAACTTTGTGCATTTATAAAATAAAGAAAACAAAAAGGGTTGCTGTCTGCCCCTTGGTCTGCGTGATCTTATTTAGAAAACACGTCATTAAACGGAACGTAACTCGAAAATACTCAACAAGAGACATGAGAGTAATTTATTAGAAAAGCTGGACAGTATTACTTTTAAACTATCAAGTATTATCGAAAACAAATATTCTGTGATAAAGTAATCCATATGAAACCAACACGATGTCCAGTCTTTCACATGTCCCTTCATTATCTCTAATGCGACCACACCCACGCGCTGAGCGCTATTGATATTATAGTCATCCACGTGAAGCGCGCGGCGTGTAAACGCCCACATCACAGCAAACAAAGCAGCAAGACCTCAAGTTTTACTGTTCGCGTCGCGCTGAGAGGAATAAGACAGAATTCACCTCAAGAAGCTTTGGATTACCTCAGGAAAAAACATGAGTAAGTCTTTTTTATTAACCTACTTGTATTAGTTTTCACATAACTTGTACACATTTTACTAGTTAGACTTTCTCCAAACTATAATTCCTGACTAAATGTATAATCAAGTGAAACATTATGAAGTTTCATTCACAGCATCTAAATGTCACGATGCCAGGATGTTTTTTTATGTTCTATAACAGACAGAAATATGATATAAAAGTAATATGAGTTATAATGTTACTAGCCTAATGTCAGTAAGAATGATTAGTCAAAACTTTACTGTGATAGGATATTCTCTGTTCACGAATATAGCCATATATGTTTATAACTATAGTTTTTGGATTGTATAGGCCTACATACAAAGCATGCTTGTGTTTATGAATGTAACTAAGCTTCTGTTCATGAATATCTGCTCTGGTCTAAATATTTTGAATGTGTTATACCCGTGTCTTATGGAATAATGATGCTGAAATGTTTTAAAAACTGTTTCCATTTTCGTTTGGGACTGTGGCTGCATCACCGGCATCTTGCACAAGAAAGGCACACGCACGTCGTTCAGTTTTGAGTTCGCTGGAAAATCATACTGAGTAAGTGCACAGTATAGTAATTGTATTTATTATATTAAAATATGTGGTAATATTATTTGTGGTTGATAGTGTTAAAATGTAAGAATTGGCATTGTTTTCTCATGAAGTATGCATACTATACTAAGGTACTGTGGGGAATACACCACTCTTGCCTTCACCTGCATCTCTCATAGGAAGGGGGCACTCGTTCAGTTTTCAAATCTGTTCAGTAAGTGTGCATTCACTAATTTACAGATGTTACTTTCATTTGATTTAATTACTTTGTGGTAAAATATGTTTGCTATGTGGTAATTGTGTTCTTTGTTTAGATAAATTAGTACTAGTATCAGTGAACATCATAATAATGTTAATAATGTAGTTTGTGTAAACAGCATGCTTGCTTTTTTATTTCAGATGTGAGAATAACAGTGCAAAAGAACCTGTTGCAAAGAGAGCCAAAGCAAATAAGCAGCCCACTTGGTCATGGAAACCAGAGACTGACGTTGACTTGTTCCACAGGCTCTGAGATTCCTGCCCCGCACAGGAACCTGGACCACAGCTAAGACCATATGATGCACACACTCCCAAAATGATGTGATAGTTATATTTATTCTAAATAAACTACAAACAAAAAATAGATACATTTCTTTTTCCTCATTATTTCTTGTAGCAATTCCCTCTCAGTCACACACCTGACAGCTCATTATGCAGCTCATTATGCAGGCCTTTGTCTTCTCAGGTGTGAATCACATCAGTATACAGGACCATTCACGCCCCCTCGCATATTCCTTTTCTACACAAAAAGTGTCTTAGAAAATTTAAATCAATATATTGTTTTCTGTGAGTGAGTAAACAAGATGATTTTCACATCATTTTGAAGAAAAAACTCTAGACTTCAAGATCCAGTTCCCAAAAGTCTTGTGAACAAATGTTCTGTATTGTGTTTTATGGCCTTATTTCAGTGACTTTAAAATTGTAGTTTTTCACTAAGCACGCATAAACGTTGTTTTCTCAAAAACACAATCACATACATACATGCTGCCCACATATTATTGTAGCCCAGTTTGTGCTGATTATGGTGCTACTAAACTTAGTCATTAAAATGTTTATTAGCAACTGAAAAAAGCACAAATGTCAGGACATGTCAAAACTTTTCCAGGGCCCAAAACACCCTCAGACCCCAGAGGGTTAAACAGTTCTACTCTGCTATCATTGAGTCTGTCCTGTGTTCATCCATAACTGTCTGGTTTGTTTCAGCTACAAAATCAGACATCAGAAAACTACAGAGAACGGTTCGGACTGCTGAAAGGATTATTGGTGCCCCTCTGCCCAGCCTACAAGATCTTTACATCTCCAGAGTGAGGAAAAGGGCTTAAAAAATCACCTTGGACCCCTCACACACAGCCCACTCTCTCTTCGAACTGTTGCCTTCTGGTCGGCGCTACAGAGCACTGACCACCAGAACAGCCAGGCACAAGAACAGTTTTTTCCCACAGGCTATACTCAGTCTTAACAATTAAACTTTCATAATTATACATCGTCCATCACAACTAACATAGTATATTTATATTAAACTGCACACTTTGTAAATAACATATCTATCTGCACACTAATAAACATATCTGTACATTTACCTAAACAATTAAATTTTTTCCTATAATTCTATTCTGTATATAGTACATTATTCAATTTTTCTATTTTTTTTTTATTATATTAGTTTTATATTACATCCCTACTGTGTTATTACTATGTATGTCTGCACTACATGTATGTCTGCACTATGTTTGTATTTTCTTCTACACTGGAAGCTCCTGTCGTCAAGTCAAATTTCTTGTGTGTGTAAACATACTTGGTAATAAAGCTCTTCTGATTCTGATTCTGATTCTGATTTTGATATGTTTGCATAACCCTTGCGGAATATGCAAAATGTTCATAATTTTAACATTTTGAATTGGATGATTGGGATACATTGTACTTATTTTGTCTCCTGTGAAACATAAACATAGATGAAAAATAGTTGGTGATCATCCAGGTAATGGCACAGTGATTCAAGGGTATGTCAACTTTTGAACCAGGTCATTTTTATTAAAATCAGAGAATAAAGTTGTCCTGTTATGTGAAATAGATTATTCAGGACAGTACTAAAATAGCATGCATTTTTTGTTTATGATCCCTCTTATTTTGTTAAATAAATAACATTTTGCATACTCTGCAAGACACATGTAAACTTATGAGCAGAGCTATACCTGTAGTAAATTAAGTGAATGTACACATAAAATAATTGTGATGTATTTAAACAATTTCACATTCATTGTGACTGCAAAAGTCTTATAAACAAGTTATATCAAGTAGATTTTCAGCTGGCCTATGACAGTAGGAGAAGCCCCATTAAGTGATCCTGGAGTGCTAGAAATCACTAAATTGAAAAATTGAGCTACTGGGAAATTATTTTCAGCACAGCAAGCTGTACTGAGCCACTATAGCAACAACAACGTTAAAAATGCACTTTGAAAAAATGTCCACACTCTCTGGGGTAATGATTTACATTTGAAATGCAGAAAAATTATACAGTGATCTCCCATGGCCTTTGCCATTTATATAGTGATGCTTTATGTATACAAATCAACAATGTGCAAAACTTTTATAAATAAATTAGAAACTCTGCTTGTGTTGCTATCACCAGCTTGAGGGATTGTGGATGTAAAGATGAATGTAAATGTATAAAAAGATCCTTGGTTGACGTGATGATTGGGGAAGGGAATAAATAAATACTGAATGAATGAATGAATGAATGAATGGTTTTGAAATGTTAAATGGTACTGTGCCTTTTCTTTTTAGAATGAGATAGCCAAATGATTATGAATTGAAATAAGAGTGCCTATAATGTAAGTTAAAAATGTAGATAAGCCTCGAAACTAGAGCAGAATCTTCAGAAGTTTGTATGATCTTAGGTTTCATTGTAAAATTGATTGAAATTGAACAAACAATTGAGCTATACATAATTCATTTTTGACAGGCATATTTATTTTATAATTACAGTCCACGCAAGACAGCACTATTTAAATATTCGAATACAATAAACCTGGGCGTCGTATTTGCACACCAAACTGTAATGTTTTGTGCCATCCTTGTATAAATGTGCACATTTCATACAACATATGCAAACGTTCATGCAAAGCATTTGAACATCTGAAAAAAAAAAATTTTTTATGTGTTTTTATGAGTGAAATAACTATTCATACTGTGAAGTTTTTATGAATGATGTAATCAAAAATGATGGTACATAATTTACTTAATTGACTTAATTGAAAAAAATATATATATACAGTATGCTTTTAACAGCTTTTCACAGCCATCTTTCTGGCTTTTCAAAAGTATCCAGTAATTCTTGCTAAATTTTTGTCAAGGTGTTTTCCCCCTTCACTCCTGTCTTCTTATCACTTTTTGCATATTGTGAGCACGACAGCTAAAATTCAGTCAGGTCAGTGGCAGTCTGTACCAGGAAATGCACTTTAACATCAGATACATGTACATCGGTCCTTGGACTGAATCTCCATTTCCGAAACCCACAAGCAACAGCTAATGTTGTTTCCATGCTGCATCTGATTCACCCAAGTCATCCCCTGGATACTCTATAATCAGTAAGAGACACAGAGAATCGAGAGAGAGAGAAAGAGAGAGGTATTACACTAGTGAATGCAAACCAAACAGAAAAGACAGAGGAAGAATTAAATTGGCCATGGGACAAGAAGTGGGAGTCAGACAGAATGTGTTATTTACTGCCGAGGGCCACTGGGGGCTTTAGGCTCCTGTGTAAGATTGGCAGCTGGTGATTAGTTTTAAAGTGAGTGCACTAACGTTCTCTTGTCATCAATCTCAACTGAGAAGTCTTGGGGGAAGAGAGATACTGCTGCCCACAATGCAATAAATAAAAATTGAAAGGGATTAAAGGTGCAATCAGTAATTTATTCCTCATTAAAACAAGCTTCCACACATAACTTTTAAAAAAATACAAATTATGCCCACTCATTTTATTTTTATCTGATTTGTTGTGGTGGAATTTTGTGTGTTGACTTGGAGTCTGATTGGTTAATGTTGGGACAGCATGTTACCGGAAAAGTACATCCAGAATGGGACTTATTGGGACATTCAGACTAGTACAGTTGTCTTTTTTAGTACAGTTTTTTTTTTTTTTGTATGTTGTAATATGATGTTGTGTATACTGTATATACAGGTGCATCGCAATAAATTATAAGTCGTGGAAAATGTCATTTATTTCAGTAATTCAACTCAAATTGTGGAACTTGTGTATTAAATAAATGCAATGCACACAGAATGAAGTAGTTTAAGTCTTTGGGTCTTTTAATTGTGATGATTTTGGCTCACCGTTTCACAAAACCCACCCATTCACATCTCAACAATTAGAATCCTTCATATGACAATAAAAAACATTTTAGGAATTGTTTGGCCTTCTGGAAATAGTTCATTTACTGTTACAGTTCACTCAATACTTGGTTGGGGCTCCTTTTGCTTTAATTACTTCCTCAATTCGGTGTGGCATGGAGGTGGTCAGTTTGTGGCGCTGCTGAGGTGGTTTGGAAGCCCAGGTTGCTTTGATAGCGCCTTCAGGTCATCTGCATTGTTGGGACTGGTGTCTCTCATCTTCCTCTTGACAATACCCAATAGATTCTCATGGGGTTCAGGTCTGGTGAGTTTTGCTGGCCAGTCAAGCACACCAACACGATGTTCATTTAACCAACTTTTGGTGCCTTTTGGCAGTGTGGGCAGGTGCCAAGTCCTGCTGGAAATGAAATCAGCATCTCCATAAAGCTTGTCAGCAGTAGGAAGCATGAAGTGCTCTAAAATTTCCTGGTAGATGGCTAAGTTGACTGTGGACTTCAGAAAACACAGTGGAACAACACCAGCAGATGACATGGCAGCCAAAATCATCACTGACTGTAGAAACTTCACACTGGACTTCAAGCAAAATGGTTTCTGTGCCTCTCCACTCTTCCTCCCGACTCCGGGGACCTTGATTTCCAAATGAAATGCAAAATTTACTTTCATCTGAAAAGAGGAATTTTTGGTCCACTGTGTTTTCTGAAGTCCATTTCTACCAGGAAATTTTAGAGCACTTCCTGCTTCCTTCTGCTGACCTGCTTTTTGGAGATGCTGATTTCATTTTCCAGCATGACTTGGCACCTGCCCACACTGCCAAAAGCACCAAAAGCTGGTTCAATGACCATGGTGTTACTGTGCTTGATTGGCCTGCAACTCGCCTGACCTGAACCCCATAGAGAATCTATGGGGTATTGTCAGAAGGAAGATGAGAGACACCAGACCCAAAAATGCAGATGACCTGAAGGCCACTATAAAAGCAACCTGGGCTTCCATACCACCTCAGCAGTTCCACAGGCTGATTGTCTCCATGCCACGCCGTACTGATGCAGTAATTCATGCAAAAGGAGCCCCTAGCAAGTATTGAGTACATGTACAGTATATTAACATACTTTCCAGAAGGCCAACCATTTACTAAAAATGTTTTTTTTATTGATCTTATGAAATATTCTAATTTGTTGAGATAGTGAATTTTGGTGGGGATTTTTTTGTTAAATGTGAGCTAAAATCATCACAATTAAAAGAACCAAGACTTAAACTACTTCAGTCTGTGCATAGAATTTATTTAATACACAGGTTTCACAATTTGAGTTGAATCACTGAAATAAATTAACTTTTTTTCCCAAACAAACGACATTCTAATTATTGGATGCCCCTGGACATTCTGTTTAAAAGGATATCACCGAAAAAATGGTCCCAGTTTGACAAACTCCACATGTTTAAATAAATAGTTAAAATGAAAATACCTGCCCGTTTTGGGTAAATTATCATTTAAACAGTTTGAAGAAACTTTTATTTTCATTGACTAATTGGGCGTTATTCTTAAAATGAGTATATACTATATAATCACATATATATTATCTATTCTATATTATATATATATATATATATACTGTATCATATTATATATATATATATATAGCTATATTATATATATAATATATATATATATAAAAGTTGAGTAAAAGTAAAAGGAGGACTATGCCAATTGCTACTAGGGCAAATAGCATGAGGGAGCACAACCCATAAATCACTGATTGGCGTGAAAAGTTCTGCAGTGTAATTATGTAGACTGGTGAATTCAAGAGCACAAAAGGAGTTATTCATGTCCTAATGCTGACACAATCTAACAAGAATAGCGCAAACTATAAGGTTGCAAATATGCAAAGTTGACGATAATCAGGTGCTGTGATAAAATACTCAATAGCAGTTTTTTGTTTTTTTTTTACACCAAAATATGAGGTAAAGATGGTGAAAGCTGTTATTAAATCTGTCCCTACGTTGTCTCAATCTAATGAATTGTAGTGTATACAACGAGAATAAACTTTCATAGGACTAAGTCTAATGACATTTTAGAGGGCTGCACATAAATCCAAGTGAAATTGCCAGCGCAATAAGGCCAAGCTGTTAGAGTCCAGGGCATCGTGTCAGTGAAGCACGTCCTGTGATCAGTATAAATCGCCTCCAAGACCAGATAAGCTCCAATCCCCGCCCGAAGAAAGCAGTAATCCCTATAGCGGTAGCTAAATGAACCGAAAATTTAACTGCTTTCATTGATTCAAAGTGACTAATACACACAGGACTATGACAAGATATGATTTATCTGAGTTTGTCTTATTTTTTTTTATTATAATAAAGTATATAATAATGCAGACATAGACTTTATCACTGCTTAGAATGCTATGAAATACGTTGCGTGCTGTGTAAGAAGCCACATCATCTCACAGAAGGATTTATTTCAAACACTCGACTGACGTTAAGTGAGTTTGGAGTAAAAACATGTTATTAAAGGGTCATGAAACCCCCTGTTTCAACACTGGTTAGTTCTCTCCACAGTTTAAAAAAAACTGTGGGTGTGGTGCGCTATGAGCGGAGGGGGAAGAGGGGAGACAGACAACACACACAGCTTCAGTTTCATTTCTCTCCCATCGAGTTAAAAACACAAATAAATGCACAGCCATTTGCACTCTGTATCGAAAACCTACATGAACGTGCTGTTGCACCTCTGATAACTTTTAAGGCTTATTCTGCGGCGTTTATATAAGCCTTTTGATGGGTTGTGTCACAGAGCTGTAAAAACAGTTTGCTCACCAAGTGAATGAAGTGCGTTTGTGCCGAACTCTTTATTACAAAGCAAAAACAAACACTCTCCTCCTATCCATGAACGTTTCTCAGTTAATGTATGCGATCTCACAGTCTGAAGCATCTGTCAATCACTGCTGTTGCGAATAATTAAGTGAAGCTTCTTCTCATAGGATAAGAATATGCAGTCTCATGAAAAATTTAACAGACACCGACGCATCATTGGTGTACTATAGTCCATTACCGCGTCACAAATTGTGATGTCAACACGATGTAGTTTTTAAACCCGGAAGATGAATATAGAGCAAAAAAGCTTAAAATTAACCAGTTTTCTCCAATAGTTAAAATTATTGGATGCTAACATTGTCTTCTATGATGTGCAACACAAACACCTCTTTTAAAATCTCAGAAAAAGTAGTCTGGGGTTTCATGACCCTTTAATGCGAGACCCTGCAGGTGAAAAGGGTAAAAAACAATAACTAATATTTATGGCCTTACTTACCCAGCTGATTGATTACACTGATAATTGCAAACATTTTTTTGTATTACAAGTTTCCTAAAATGTTAGATTTAAATATGCAAATGAGTCATTATTTAATGAAGTATGCGCTAATTTGCATACATTTCTAGTACACAAATCTAAACACTGGATGATGTCAGTTTCAAAATTCTTGTTTAATTTTTTTGACATAGAGTTAAAAGTTTTTACAGAGGGAATTTTGGATATCTCATTTTTGTCACTCCATAATTAAGAAAATGCTTAGAATGGACAGAAAAACTGTGTTTTTGCCTGCAGTGTTTCCTCTTAAATGTGGTATTCTGACGTGCTTTCAGATGGAGCAGCATTTACTACACAGAGCTGTATTTCCCTGAGAAGTTACGCAAACAACTGTCATTATCGCAGAACAATATCTTTGATATCATTATCGTGTGATCATATTGTCTGCGATAATGAACGCAATATTGTGTCGCTTGTCAGTGAACTGTGTAGTGAATGCTGCTCCATTTGAAAGCATGTGATGGAGATTTACTACTAATCACAGAACCGGCTTTACTGACAAGATGCGCATGACTATCGCATTCGATTAATCATGCAGCCCTAATTTTAGGTAAAAGACTAAAATAGTAAATTTAAATATGCTGTCAAACTTAACACTTGATGTAGGGGACCAAACATTTTGGAATTTTGCGTCATTTTGTTGAGCCAATTAAGGTGGCGATGTTTAATACTTTTGATTAAAAATAATCACGTTACTGCTCTGAACGTTACTTTTTTCTCCATTAAATTTATGAAATCACAGTATACACACTCCCAATAATTAAATGCAGTGTAATTAAATTAAATTCAAGTTTATTTGTATAGCGCTTTTCACGATACAAATCGTTGTAAAGCAGCTTTACAGAAAATTAAGTTTCTACAATATATTTAGTAGTAGCTTATCAGTGGTGACTGTCAGTTTATGTACATATGGCAGAAATGTACGGAAAAATCAATTAAAGACATAATCAAACAGACTATGAACACTATTAACAGCACTTATTATATGATGCAATCAAACGTATAGCAAAATTTGGTAGTTCTGTAGGTGGTTTCGGGGTTGGCATCATCTCTTCTCAGGTGTTCTGGATCCAGACTGAAGCTTGTGTAAATCTAGACATCCCGTGGCAAAAAACAGAGACTAATTAGCATAGCTGCTGTACAACCAGTAAAAATTTATTTTTTACCCAAGCTAAAGCATAATATGCACATTTGATCAGATATAACTGCAGTCCAAAGAGATGTGTCTTTAATCTAGATTTAAACAGAGAGAGTGTGTCTGAACCCCGGACGTTATCAGGAAGGCTATTCCAGAGTTTGGGAGCCAAATGCATAAAAGCTCTACCTCCTTTAGTGGACTTGCTATCCTAGGTACTACCAAAAATCCAGAGTTTTGCAACCTTAGGGAGCGTGATGGATTGAAGCGTGGTAGAAGACTAGGTATGCAGGAGCTAAACCACTGAGGGCCTTATAAGTAATTAGTAATATTTTGTTACTGATACGGAACTTAATATGTAGCCAGTGCAGAGACTGTAAAATTGGGGTAATATGATCGTATTTTCTTGACCTGGTAAGGACTTTAGCCGCTGCATTTTGGACTACCTGTATTTTGTTTATTGAAGATGCAGGACAACCAGCTAGCAGTGCCTTACAAGTCCAGTCTAGAGATCATTCATGCATGAGCTAGCTTTTCTGCATCAGAAACAGTTAACATGTTTCGTAACTTGGCAATGTTTCTAAGTTGGAAGAATGCTGTTTTTGTAACATGGAAATATGATTTTCAAAAGACAAGTTGCTGTCTAATATAACACCCATATTTTTGACTGTAGAGGAAGTAACAGAACATCCCTCTAGATGTTAATTGTAATCTAAGAGATTCTGTGTACTGCTTTTTGGTCCAATAAGTAATATATCTGTCTTATCCGAATTAATATGATAACATTATTGCATCCATCTTTTACGTCTAGATAATTTAGAGTTTCATCGGTCTCGTTGAGATATATACGAGTTGGTAATCATCACATAACAGTGGAAACTAATCCCGTATTTTCTAATAATATTACCAAGGGGCAACATGTATATTGAAAATAGCAGAGGACCTAGGACAGATCCTTGTGGCACTCCATATTTTACTGGTGATAATTGAGATGACTCCCCATTTAAATGTAAATTAAAATTAAAAAGTGGTAGCGATCGGATAGGTAGGATTTAAACCATCTTAAAGCCTGCTCTTGAATACTTGTATAGTTTTGTAATCTATCTATGAGTATGTCATGATCTATGGTGTCGAACGCAGCACTAAGATAAAGTAAAACTTGCAATGAGATGCAGCCTTGGTCTGACTCAAGAAGCAAGTCATTTGTAATTTTAAAAAGTGCAGTTTCTGTGCTATGGTGGGGCCTGAAACCTGACTGAAATTCTTCAAAGATATACATTTTTTTTGCAGGAAGGAGCACAATTGAGCAGACAAAACTTTTTCTAAAATTTTAGACATAAAAGGAAGATTTTAAATTGGTCTGTAATTTGCCAGTTCGCTAGGATCTAGTTGTGTTTTCTTAATAAGAGGCTTAATAACCGCCAGCTTGAATGTTTTGGGATGTGACCTAAAGACAACGACAAGTTAATAATATTTTGGTTCTTCTGCTACAGGTAACAACTTTTTTAGTAATTTAGTGGGTACAGGATTTAACAGGCATGTTGTTGGTTTAGATGCAGTGATAAGTTTATTTAGCTCTTCCTGTCCTATAGTTGTAAAGCACAGCAATTTATCTTTGGGTGCGATGAATGAAGCTAAAGTGTTAGACGCTGTTATTTGTTATTGCTATTTGTTATTGTATTTCTGATGTCATCTATTTTATCAGTGAAAAAATTCATAAAGTCATTAAACTGTGAGGGAATATTTAGATCAGGTGGCGTCTGGTTATTCGTTAATCTAGTCACTGTGCTAAATAAAAACCTTGGATTGTTTTGGTTATTTTCTATAAGTTTGTGGATATGCTCGGCCCTGGCAGCTTTTAGAGCCTGTCTATAGCTGGACATACTTGTTTTTTTCCATGCATTCTAAAACTTCCATTTTCTTGAGAGAATGGGTATTACTGTTTTACCATGGCGCAGTACGTTTTTCCTCTAACCTTTTTCAATTTGATGGGGAAAACAGCTTCTAATGTATTATAGAAGATAGTGCCCATGTTGCTAGTCAATTCATCTAGTTCATATGTGTCTATGGGTACACAGAGCAGTTGAGATAAATCATNCAGTACGTTTTTCTCGAACCTTTTTCAATTTGATGGGGGCAACAGCTTCTAATGTATTAGAGAAGATAGAGCCCATGTTGCTAGTTATTTCGTCTAATTCATGTGTACTTATTGGTACACAGAACAGTTAAGATAAATCAGGCAGGTTATTTGTGAAACTGTCTTTGGTGGCTGGAACAATAGTAATAACTCGGAGCCATATAGTTAATATCAGTAATATGCAGTATGCATGATACAAGGAAATGGTCAGTAAAATCATCACTTTGAGGTACGATATCTACATCAGTAATATCAATTCCATGCGATATAATTAAATATAGCGTATGATTAAAACGATGAGTGGGCCCGGTGAAGTTTTGCTTGACTCCAAAAGAGTTTATTAGGTCAGTAAACGCAAGTCCTAATGCATCATTTGTATTATCAACGTGAATGTTAAAATCTCAGACAATTAGTGCTTTATCAACAGTAACCAATAGGTCTGAGAGGAAATCTGCAAATTCTTTAGGGAAATCTGTATACGGCCCTGGTGGTCTAGACACAGTAGCCAGAGCAAGAGATACGTTAGATTTCTTTTGCATATCTGACAGTTTAACATTAAGCATTAGTATTTCGAATGATTTAAACCTGTATCCTGTCTTCTGAGTAAAATTGAGAATATCACTATATATTGTTGCAACACCGCCACCACGGCCAGTCTGACGGTGCTCATGCTTATAGTAGTAGCTTGGTGGAGTAGACTCATTTTAGACCAATATAATCATTAGGTTTTAGGTTTCAGTCAAGCAGGTTTCAGTCAAGCAGAGTACATCAAAGCTATTATCTGTGATCATTTCATTTACAATAAATGCTTTGGGTGAGAGCGATCTAACGTTTAGGAGTCCAAACTTTAAACATTGTTTTTGTTCATTTATTTTAAATTATTCTGGTTTAATCACGATCAGATTTTATCTAGATCCTGCTTTAAATTAAAATTTTGACCTCACTATTCGGGGAACAGACACAGTCTTTATAGATTGTACAACACAAGTACTTCTATCATTTAAGCGGGTAGAACAAAAATCATCAGGGCAGTTATTTGAAATTTGACTTAATAGTCATATGGAGCGCAGCATCCTGGAGATGTTGTCCAACATGAGTTCCACTCCGACTCTACTGGGGTGCAGGCCATCAGCGCGAAAAGTAAAGATTCCAATTATTAACAAAGAGCAGTTTCTGTACTTTACACCATGACAATAACCATTCATGTAAAGCAAAAAGTCTACTGAACATTTCGTGTCCTCGTCGATATGTGGGAAGTGGTCCTGACACGATGATGCGGCGCATCACTCGATCAGGCTCCTGAAATCCCTCTTCAGTGTCTCCGTCTGCCGCAGCTTGGTGTCGTTAACCCCCGCGTGAAGCACGACCGCTCCGGTGCTCTCGTCACCCTTCAGGAACGCGGGTATCTGCGCAGAAACATAGAGAACACAAGCACCAGGGAAACAGTGAATGTGCACTTTACATTCAGCTAACATAGCACGGACGTGCCAGACGATAGAGTCTCCGACGATCACAGCATCGCAATCTGTCTCGCAGAGGGGAGCAAAGTAGTTCTGGGTGGAGATCTCGAAGACCGGAGGCGGCTGAGGTGGAGAGGTCATCACAGGGGACTGGCTACGGGTCTTTCCGTGGCGTGTGAACCAGGGTCCATGGATGTCCCGGCACCGGAGTGAAGGGAACATCTGAGAATGATAGCGGCCCTGGTAGAGAAAACACACGGATTAGAGGTGGTGGTGGGGAGATAGCACGCGGGGGCTCTGTATACTTACCTATCGGACTTGTGCGCGTCAATCTGGGATGACTCTCGCTCTCTCAGCGGGTCTGCCTCTCCACCAGGCGCGGATCTGCTTTCTCATGGCCTCCAGCTCGAGCTGCAACGGAACGTGTCTTCACCTGCACTCAAAGGTAGACACACAAAGTATTAAAGCAAGTAACAGTGAGTAAAAAAATGGAAATGTGTGTGAATAGAGTATTAGAGTAAGCGAGATTAGCGGCAACCACGCCGGCGATGTTAACGGCCTATATGCTAATAGCGGACTCAGGAAATCAAAATAAAACTAGTGATAACAAGGCGCTCTGATTGTTTTTGTTGTAGAATACGACGGGATATATTCACACGTTATAGAAACAAAAATTATGGTGTATAAAATTGATTTAAGATAAAAAATTAGACGACAAAGAATTAACTTGACGGAGCTCAAACTCAAAACAAACGGCAGAAACAAAAGACCATACAAGTCATTATAATCCGTAAGTATGTCCCCACTGGATGCAACAAATGCCTCGTTTATAATGGGTTTATTGGTTTTGTCTCGTCATGCTGGGAGACGGTGTCACAGTATGGTAGGGGCGTAACATTTCCGTCACACGCTTGAAGTATTCAGTCAATCACAACGCACTGGATAGCTGGCCTATCAGAGCACACCTCGCTTTTCAGACCGATGAGCTTTGAAAAAATCGACGCGTTTCAGAAAGGCGAGGCAGAGAGAAGCGACAATAATGTACAGTATGTGGAAAATAATGTGTTTTTTTCACCTTAAACCGCATAAACACATTTCATTACACCAAATACACAAAATAATGTTCTTTTTAGCAACATCATATGACCCCTTTAACATCTGAAACCATTTTGTAGTGGGTTGCTGTCACGTGGCTATGGAAAGCACACAACGCAGGAGTAGGAATAAACAAGAGTTCTTTAATAAATCCACAGGCAGGAGAAACGCGGAAGATTGACACAAATCAACATCAATATTCAACATTAATATCAGAACTAAGGAGCAACGGCAAAACCACAGGGCTTAAATACTAGGGAGACAAACGAGATAATTAAATCAACACAGGTGAACAGAATTAACTAATCAAGGGAGCATGGACAACTAGATCAAAGAGGAAATACAGGAACAGGAAAAACAAACTAAAAGTCTATATGTTACAATTGGAATCATTCTGAACAAGTAGTTAACTCTGGGTAGTACTGTAGGAATTGTAGCAATTTGAATTATGAGAGATAGTTGGAGATTCATTCAGCAATTAAAATCATCTTCAATTGTATTAAGTTTAGATTAAATAATTCTAATAGATGAGGAGGATATACACTGAACTAAATTATAAACGCAACACTTTTGTTTATGACCCCATTTTTCTTGAGCTTAACTCAAAGATCTAAGACTTTTCTATGTACATGAAAAGCCTATTTCTCTCAAATATTGTTCACAAAACTAAATCTGTGTTAGTGAGCACTTCTACTTTGCCGAGATAATCCATTCACCTCACAGGTGTGGCATATCAAGATGCTGATTAGACAGCATGATTATTGCACAGGTGTGCCTTAGGCTGGCCACAATAAAAGGCCACTCTAAAATGTGCAGTTTTACTGTATTGGGGGGTCCGGGGGGTGCGAAAACCAGTCAGTATCTGGTGTGACCACCATTTGATTCACGCAGTGCAACACATCTCCTTCGCTTAGAGTTGATCAGGTTGTTGATTGTGGCCTGTGGAATGTTGGTCCACTCCTCTTCAATGGCTGTGCGAAGTTGCTGGATATTGGCAGGAACTGGAACATGCTGTCGTATACACCGATCCAGAGCATCCCAAAAATGCTCAATGGGTGACATGTCCGGTGAGTATGCTGGCCATGCAAGAACTGGGATGTTTTCAGCTTCCAGGAATTGAGTACAGATCCTTGCAACATGGGGCCGTGCATTATCATGCTGCAACATGAGGTGAAGGTCGTGGATGAATGGCACAACAATGAGCCTCAGGATCTCGTCACGGTATCTCTGTGCATTCAAAATGCCATAAATAAAATGCAAACTGTGTTCGTTGTCCATAACATACGCCTGCCCATACCATAACCCCACTGCCACCATGGGCCACTCGATCCACAACGTTGACATCAGCAAACCGCTCACCCACACGACGCCATACACGCTGTCTGCCATCTGCCCGGTACAGTGAAAACCAGGATTCATCCGTGAAGAGAACACCTCTCCAAAGTGCCAGACGCCATCGAATGTGAGCATTTGCCCCCTCAAGTCAGTTACGACGACGAACTGCAATCAGGTCCAGACCCTGATGAGGATGACGAGCATGCAGATGAGATTGCCTGAGACGGTTTATGACAGTTTGTGCAGAAATTATTTGGTTATGCAAACCGATTGTTGCAGCAGCTGTCCGGGTGGCTGGTCTCAGATGATCTTGGAGGTGAAGATGCTGGATGTGGAGGTCCTGGGCTGGTGTGGTTACACGTGGTCTGCGGTTTTGAGGCCTTGGTGGTAGTACTGCAAATTCTCTACGCCTGGGAGGACGGCTTATGGTAGAGAAAATAACATTCAATTCACGGGCAACAGCTCGGATGGACATTCCTGCAGTCAGCATGCCAATTGCACGCTCCCTCAAAACTTGCGACATCTGTGGCATTGTGCTGTACATACAGTAAAACTGCACATTTTAGAGTGGCCTTTTATTGTGGCCAGCCTAAGGCACACCTGTGCAATAATCATCAGTCTTATTTATCTAACACACATACTCAGTCTACATTTCAATTTTCACATAATATACCTGTACATACAACTGTCTATTGTTATATACCTGTACATACAAATTGTTGATTTGTATATTTTTTATTCCTTATTTTACTTGTTCTATTTATTTAGTGTATTTATTTTTATTATCTGTGTTTTTGTTCTGTCACGGTCATTCTGTTACACTGTGGAAGCTTATGTCACAAAAACAAATTCCTCGTATGAGTAAACAAACATGGGAATAAAACTCTTTCTGATTCTGATTCTGAAATGCTGTCCGCATCAGCATCTGATATGCTACACCTGTGAGGTGGGAGGATTATCTCGGCAAAGGGAGGATGTGCTCACTAAACACAGAGTTAGACATTTGTGAACATTATTTGAGAGAATAGGCCTTTGTGT
Source organism: Sinocyclocheilus anophthalmus (assembly GCA_018155175.1). Lineage (NCBI taxonomy): Eukaryota > Metazoa > Chordata > Actinopteri > Cypriniformes > Cyprinidae > Sinocyclocheilus > Sinocyclocheilus anophthalmus. The sequence continues at coordinate 40,829 of JADLZN010002481.1, read as the reverse complement.
ACATAAGAAAAAGTCTTAGATCTTTGAGTGTCAGCTCATGAAAACTGGGGGTAAAAAACAAAAAGTGTTGCGTTTATAATTTTGTACAGTATATGTTTCCTAAATAAGTAATATTGTCTAACTGGTAAACTTTTATTTTTAAACGGACTATTCCTTAGTCCTACTTTCTGGAAAGTTTCATTTATTGGCAGGGGCGATTCTAGGATTTTCATTTTTGGGGGCTCAGCCCATGACGGTTGTATATATATATATATATGTATTATATTAGTATATATTAAATGAAAATGGCAACATGACCGTTTTATAAAGTATGCCTTCATATGTGTTTAATTTTCACTGGAGGAAACTGCTATGGTGTGATGAGGGGTGAACGCAGTGAAAACTTAGGCTACAGTAGATGGGGAACGTCAATTGCTACCCCATGATATTTTGTTAAGTGCATTTATGACAAAGACATTATAACAATCTATCAATAAACACACACCTTGTCCTCTGTTCCTCGCTCTGCGCCACCGCAGTCTGCGGATTGAAAAAGAATGCGCTGAAAGATGGGGAGGAGCCGATCGAAGTCTGCCGCCGTTTTCATATGAAATTTTAAAGGGGACTGAGGCGATCACAAATTAGTGTGCAGTTTATGGAACTAATCGCAAAATTTAGGGGGCTGAGTAGTAGGATATATCCCCCCTAAAAATAGTTTCCTAGCGTCGGCCAGGTTTATTTTGAGTAAGTAAAAATACAGGGGGGGGTGTTATATGCTTCGGTGTTGTATTTTCACAAAGTAAGTGTTCAAAACGCTTAGAACACAAATCGAACTGATCACACTAGTCATTCTTCTCAATAAAAAACTGGATCTTGGGCATCATTTAAAAATGATGCTTATAACCACCGAAATTTGTTCTAGAGAATCTCAAAAGTGCCTAAGTGCGATACAGAAAAAAACGAACGTGGTGCACAAAACCCACGTGCTTACGCTCTCTTCCAGATGTGAACAATTGAGAAAATCGCCAATGATTCTTGAAATTGTGATGGGTCAGATCTCCGCATTGTAAACGCCCCCCATAATTAATATTATTAACACATAAAAGAGCATCCACCGCCAATATCCGAATCTATGCTTGAGAATAACTGAAAAAGCAAGAAAAAAAAACTTACTGAGTCTGAAATTAGGGTCCGGGCTGCGGAGTAAGAGTTCGTGCGGGGGACGCTTTTATTTAATAGTTGAATTATTCGTTGGGACAAAACAATGTGTTGTGGTGTGATATTTGTTCTATTGACTATTAGTCAAAATTACTCTAGCAAACACAGGAAAATATAAGAATACGGTTGATTAGTCTTTAATAGATTGTCCGAACATTCTGCCTTAACGGACAGGTCAACAAGGATAAGATACTACTAAATATGTAGAAACCAAGTTTCTGTAAAGTTGTTTGCAATGATTTATATCGTGAAAAGTGCTATACAAATAAATAAACTTGAGTAAATAATAATAATAATAATTATAAAGCAATTAGGTTTCCAAAAGTAAGAATAAAATATGAATTCAAGTAAAATTTTCAGCCATCTTATAAAAAGTGAGCCCTCCTACTTTTAAAATCACTTGCTATGACAACTAATAAAAAGTTTAGTATCAAGCAATTCTTGCAAAACTTTAAAAAACATTATTGAAAGAAAAATTGGACGTTTCATATCATAATAAAATAAATTACACGATTATGGTCTCCGGTCTGAAAAAACCTGCATGTGATTTGGCATTTCTTTATATTTACAGTTTACTAATGCTGCTCAAATGTGCCATTAATGTACTGACACAAAAATATATAGTGTATTTTATACAAATATAACTGATGTAAATGACAAAAACAAAGTTTAAGGCTGATGTCTATTAATTTTCACAAAAGCAAAGCAGCAGATGTTATAAATAAAAACAATTAATGTTATTAAATAGAATATATTAAAACCGTTATTGCAGGACAGGCCTATTCTTATAGGCTACACAGACAAAACAGTCAGAGATGCGTTTATGCATTTTTTTTCTATTTTACACATTAGTAGTAAATCAAGACATCGCAAGTTCTCTTGTAAAATAATAATAATAAAAAAAACAACAACATGTAATAAACTGTGTACAGAACGCGAGTAAAGAACTCTCAACATTAGGATACTAAAAAGGTCAGTTTAATCTCGCAACAACTCCCATTAATAAAAAATCTGACTACACTGCACAATTAATCTCTTACACTGCATCTTTGTTATTTATGATGTGCATGCACGTACACCACATTTATTATTATTGCAGCTTAGATGTTCAAATAGCTGTAGTACTCCGACTTTGCAACAAGGAAAAGTGAGATTGACTGCTCAGAACCTGACGTGGTGGTAAGTACTTTTCCACGTCAAAGACCGTTTTTATAAAGAAGAAAGTGCCAGTGACTAAGAGAAAGTGCCCGTTTACTTATCAAGTTTAAGTCACCTTTATTTATATAGCGTTTTTAACAATACAGATTGGGTCAAAGCAACTGAACAGCATTAATTAAGAAAATAGTTTGTCAATAATGCAAGAGGACAATACCGGAGTCATTTTAAAGTTAAAGTCAGTTCATCGATGATTCAGTGATGTCATCATCCAGTTCAGCTCTCTTCCAGCTTGACTGATTGTCTGTGCAATCATTGAAAACATACATTTCTTTAACCAAGCACTTGAACAAACAGATTTATCTAGATTTTAATGTATTGCACATCTCATACTTAATAAAAAATAAAATTTCAAATCCAGCTGTTGCTCTCAGACATGATTGTACCATCGTGGATCACAAGTATAACTAAACTATCATATCTGTTGTCATACCAAAACATTATAATCAGTGTTGTTTCAAAGAAAAAAAAAGAAAAATAATCACAGCCTTATCCTAATATGCACTTTATCCTTACAAGCATGCACATGCACACACAAGCACATGCATGCAAAATCTCCTACTTCACTAATGACACCTCATTGCTTGTGAAAACTGAGGAAGCAATTCCTCTAAACAGACAAATCATAATATGTGCAGATATAGTATGAGAATTACTATTCTTGAAAATTCATTACAAAATCATGCAAAAAATAATACATTTAGATAATTCTAACTATTTTCCTTACAAATATCATATACTTGTATTCTATCCTAGTATGCCTGCATGGCCTTTTGCGATTACATTGCGGTTCAATGTTGCCTTGAGGCAACATGCAGTTTTTTGTAATTTCCTGATACATTTGATGAAATATTATGATGTGTTTTTAAAAATACTTCTTTACTTTCCAATGAAGGTGACTAAGATTTTTTTGTAGGCAATTATATGCACGGAAATTGATGAAAAATGCACTTTTCATTGGACAAAATATGGAGTCATGTGACGTGCACATGTCCTGAAAGTGGAAACAAAATGGACCCCTGTGGGTCATGTGACCACTTGTTTTGTATGTTCATTTATTAGTATTTGACTTCTACTTCCCTGATACAGCATTGGTCAATTAAATGAGTGTCTCATTTTATTTAAAAAAACAAAAATATGTTGTGTTGCCGGTACCATAGAGGGTTAAGTAATTTACAATGACAGATGATTAAGAATAATTTAAATAAAATGAACCCAGTTCATACTGTAGCTTACATTTAAGGACTTGTGGCCACATTAATGAGGGAAAGCATTTAAAGTGTTTTAAAACCCAAACTGTAGTCACACCTATCTCAGTTGCATGGAATAAGCAGTGCTTCAAACTGCATAGCAAGAGCGCCTCTGTGTGGTTCTCAGACAATGTGCAAGAAAACGGATAGTTTAAACAGCTCTGTGCTTGTTATGCAAAGGTTAACATAACTATTAATTTGTATAATAATCTATGTTAATTTTATTTTATTGTGTACAATTTGTATTAAACTTGCATCTTTTTTTTTTTTTTACAAACTGGGCAGTGGATCTGTAGTTCCCATCATGCTTTGCAAGGGACTGCGTTAGGAGAGTAAATTTAGGGACTAAGTGCTACTTTTAAGTGTTTTTCAGTAAAGGGAATGCATGTTAGACATTTAAAGGAGTTCCTGTAATGTTTTTGAATGTTGTGGTTACTATTATGAAGAGAGTTGCCTGTGCTTAGGCTGTGGGCACTCATTGAACATTGAGCCAGTTGCTGGTCACCAACTGTTTGGTTACCAACATTCTTCAAAATAAAGAAGAAAGAAATAGTTTGAAACAATTTGAGAATGTGTAAATAATGACAGAATTTTTATTTTGGGGTGAACAATTCCTTTAATGACAAGCGGCATCATGTTAGTTTAAGACCTGCACACTGCGCTGTTTGACAGGCTTTTTAGTGTGTTAGGATTTCCAGTCAAGATTTAGACCTTATCATCGTACTGAGACTGCTGTCATTAAAGTTACAAATTACCTGCTCCTATCATCCGATCGTGGTTGTATTTCTCTATTAGTACTACTGGATCTTAGCATTGCGTTTGACACTATCAACCACAACATCCTTTTGAGTAGACTACAAAATATGCACGTTCCATGTGTGGTAATAAGACTATAGGCCTACTAACGCGCTCTTTAAATAACAAAAAAAAAAAACTACTGCTCCATTGACTTTAGACCAGGTTTCAGTTAGTCAAAGGTGCAGTCTATTTCAGTTGCCTCAAAATAACAACGCGCCAACAATACGCCTGAACACACCTCTTTTTCAGATCAGCACGCCCATGGGCGCATAAAATGGAAGCAAATGCATTTGCTATTTAAACAACATTGCACAGGACGTGAAAATTATAACTGCGTCGGGCTGAAACTAGCAAAAAACACTTGCATGCACCTGGCGCGCATTGTGCCGGTGTATGATAGGGCCCATGGTGTGTAGCTTTCACTTTATTGCTGATGATACAGCTCTATGTATCTACGGTGGCTGAGAAGTGCAAAGCATTTCACAATTCTGAAAACAAAATAACAAAATACAAACGCAAATGCAAGTCTAAAAAACAAAATAACAATTCAGAAAAAACAACAACAATTCAGAAAACATTATAACAAGTCAGAAAAACACAACGACAAATCCGAAAACAAAATAACCAGTCAGAAAACACAACGACAAATCCGAAAACAAATTTACAAGTCCGAAAACACAACGACAAATCAGACAAACCAGAAGAGGTAGGTATAGTTTGAGACAGCGCCATTTGGTTTGGGATTACTCACCGCTGACAGGACGAGACATCTGTCAATCAACGTATACAGGAAGAACCAGCCGCAGAACAGCAGAGTCGTGGTAGAAAGTTAGAAGATGGTAGTTAAGTAGCTCAGTTTAAATGTTTTGTATAAATTGCCCTTACTATGGAATAAAAAAAAAAACGGGGTGTCTATTTAAATTTAGTTAAAAATGGCTGTAAATATTAGCTTCAGTGGTGCAGATGGATAAGCACTTGACCTTGGCTTTTTGACGCGATCGACCCGGGTTCGATCCCACCTTTTGCCGAACTTTTTTTTTTCCTCCCTTCGGCTGGTTCTTCCCTGTATACGTTGATTGACAGATGTCTCGTCCAGTCAGCGGTGAGTAATCCCAAACCAATGGCGCTGTCTCAAACTAAACCTACCTCTTCCGGTTTGTCTGATTTGTCGTTGTGTTTCTGACTTGTTAATTTGTTTTTGGATCTGTCCTTGTGTTTTCTGACTTATTTTGTTTTCAAATTTGTCATTGTGTTTTCTTACTTGTTATAATGTTTTCTGAATTGTTGTTGTGCTTTCTGAATTGTAATTTTGTTTTGTAGACTTGCATTTGCGTTTGTAATTTGTTATTTTGTTTTCAGAATTGTGATTTGTTCTGCACCTCTCGGCCACCGTAAAATAGCCCACAAGGTGGGAGTATTGCATTTTATTATAGCAAGAGATCCATGATGATGATTTTCTGCTGTGTTCAATGATGAGCGCCAATGTATTCTTTTAACATTATATCAAATGTTGCAACAGCTGACATGAGGCCTATACAAATCCTTAACTACTGATTTTACATGTGTTCGTTTGTAAATAAAGGCTAACACAATTTAATCCACAGCACACACGTCTCAACATTACGAGAATAGGACAAAAGCCTGTCTGAGTCCTCTCTGTGTAGTCTACCACTTTTACACATGCTCCAGCTACATTTTTATTTCCATACTTTTGCATTACTTCTGTATAAAACAGTTTAAAATGACCCAAAGACGCAGGACCTTTATTATACAACTCTTAGACAAAATGGCAGATGACAAGTTTCCAAGCTAGGATTGGTTAATAAAATGTTTAAGGTGGGGCTTAACAAAGGTGCATTTGCATGCACATTTTAGATATCTATAAAGGAATTTTGACTAGTCACATTGTTAATTCCAGATATCTACATTGAAATTCTTCCTAGTCACAAAGCTAAATGCTACGGAAGTTCTAAGCGGCCATGCATTATTTTTTTCCCCCTTCTTGTTTTCTCGTTATAACGACTTATTTTCTCGTTATATCGACATAACGAGAGTTGTTTTCTCGTTATAACGACTTATTTTCTCATTATATCGACATAACGAGAGTTGTTTCTCGTTATAACGACTTAATTTTCTCGTATATCGGACATAACAAGAGTTGTTTTCTTGTTATAAGGACTTAATTTTCTCATGATCTCGACAAAACAAAAGGGTTCTCTGAGTTACAAAACTGCGCCAACAGATGGCACTATTGACCTGAATATAACTGATGGGGTGTTGTAGGATATGCTGTATGTCCACTTTACTGTACGCGTTTGGGATAGAATATGAACGACCTCGTGATCGCTATAATTTTTACAGTATTGTTCATTAGGCTACTGAATTTAATTCATTCATAAATGTTAAATGCTTGAATCAATATGATTATTTTGTGTATCGTTATAGGTTCTTGCTAGATGCATGAGTTCACCAACGCGTTCTGTGTCATAAAATTACTGTTTATTAAAACCAAGGTTGACGTCACTTCTGTTTGCACCTATATCTTTATTTGTGCTTCTTTGAGGTAAATTATTGTTAGTTAATAAGCGGGGGTGTTCTGTTTATCTACAGTAGGACAGGCTTCAACGACATAGTCTATTTGTAATATGCCTCTTTTCCTTATTATTAATCATTATTGTTAATCATTAAATGTATATTGATAAGAAATGTGATTTATATTTAAAGTGTATAGGCTAATGGAATTTCAGTGATGTCTACAGTGTTTAATCTTTTGGGTTTTTTTTTTGTTCGACATTTCTTTGGGGAAACCACCAATAAACACACACTACAACCACACACCCACACATATAACATAGCTTACACATGAAATGCTCTTTTCAAACAGAACGACTGATATCAGACACAGAATATAATGAATACTAAAAAATTACAAATTGTGATATATAATTTTCTTTCAAATAACGGAAAATGAAAGTGAGTGAACCTCCAAGCAGCTCTAAAAGATTTGTAGATAGTTTCTGCATCCTGAAGGCGCTTACGCTGTTTGCGGTGTGCTTGACCATTTTTAAACATGTAATATACAAACAAAAGTTGCTACTGCTCTGGAAATATCACCGTGAGTTGATCAGCCTTTATTTGTTACTGCTAGACGTTATACTTAGGCAAGCAAAATTGCGTGAAAATCACGGCCTAGGCTACAGTAGAGCGCCATGGTTTTATCTGTCTATCAGAGCCGTGGCAAAGTTGAGTTAGGTACTATAACAAACAGTAGATTCAAAACCAATCATTTGTAAAAAAATTTAAAAAACTATAGGTCGATATAACGAGAAATGAAGTCGTTATAAAGAGAAAACAACTCTAGTTATGTCGATATAACGAGAAAATAAATCGTTATAACGAGAAAACAACTCTCGATATGTCGATATAACGAGAAAATAAGTAATATAACGAGAAAACAACTCTCGTTATGTCGATTATAACGAGAAAATGAAGTCGTTATAAAGAGAAAACAACTCTAGTTATGTCGATATAACGAGAAAATAAATCGTTATAACGAGGGGGGAAAACACTTTATGTCTGCGAGGATGAGGAAAATTAAGCGTTAGAAGAGGGGGGGAAAAACAAATTTTGTTTGTCGAGGGCATAATGAGATAAAGTAAGTCATTGGATACGAGGAAAAACAAACTCTCGTTAGTCGACTTATAACGCGGGGGAAAAATTAAGTCATTATAACGAGGAAAAAACACCTCTCGTTAGTCAATATATAACGAGGAAAAGTCGTTATAACGAAAAAAAACAACTCTCGTTATGTCGATATAACGAGAAACTTAAGTCATTATAACGAGAAAACAACTATCGTTATGTCGATATAACCAGAAAATAAGTCGTTATAACGAGAAAAAAACTCTAGTTATGTCGATATAACAAGAAAATAAAGTCGTTATAACGAGAAAACAACTCTCGTTATGTCGATATAACGAGAAAATATTAAGTCGTGATAACAAGAAAACAACATTTGTTATGTCGAGATAACGAGAAAATAAGTCGTTATAACGAGAAAACAAATCTCGTTATGTCGATATAACGAGAAAAAAAAGTCGTTATAACGAGAAAACAACTCACTATGTCGATATCACGAGAAAATGAAGTCGTTATAACGAGAAAACAACTCTTGTCATGTCGATATAACGAGAAAATTAAGTCATTATAACGAGAAAACAACTCTCGTTATGTCGATATAGCGAGAAAATTAAGTCGTTATAACGAGGAAACAACTCTCGTTATGTCGATATAATGAAAAAATAAGTCGTTATAACGAGAAAAAAACTCTAGTTATGTCGATATAACAAGAAAATAAAGTCGTTATAACGAGGGGAGAACAAGAAGGAAAAAAATAATGCATTGGCGTGAGAACTTCTGGTAAAATGCCGATATCTCCAAAGAAAGATCTTCCTAGTCAAAAATTGATTGAGATATCCATAGTTAAATTGCAGATATCTTTAAATGAGTTTTGACTAGTCAAAAATCCAATTCAAGATATCTACAACTGTAATTTGACTAGTAATAAATTACTTTCAGATATCTACATTTTGGATATCTTTAAGAAATCATGAATTAAAGATATCTGCATTATAATTATGACTAGTCAAACACCAGTTAGAGATATCTTGAATTATAATTTTGACTAGTGTTAATTCAGTTAGAGATATCTCTAATTTAATTATCACTAGTAGAATTGTAATTTGAGATATCTCTAATTAGAATTATGCCTAGTACAAAATCAATTATAGATATCTTTATTTACAATTTCTACTAGTCAAAACTCTTTAGTAGATATCTGAAAATATTTTCCAATGGAAGTCAATGGAACAAAATGACTAGTCGTAATAGCATTGTAGATATCTCAAATGTATATTATGACTAGTCAAAATAACATTGTAGATATCTTCAATGCATATAATGACTAGTCATAATCACATTGTAGATATCTTAATTCCAATTACGACGAGTCAAAATTGCAGAATAGATATCTGGAATTGGAATTTTGACTAGTCAAAACTAAATTATGATTAGTACAGCAAGGAGTATTTAATGCTAAAACGGCTTGCCATACACACAACAGCACATTCGACTAGGAGCAGGTACAATTCAGATATCTTAAAATATAATTGTGACTAGTCGAAACTGAATTAGAGATATCTCTAATTACCTCTGCGTATGTGTGACGCCCTATTGAAGATAACTATGATGTCATTACAGATATCTTAAATGGAGTTTTGACTAGTCAAAGTATTTAGAGATATCTCTAATCCGATTTCTTACTAGTGCAATTATAATTGCAGATATCTCTAATTGTCATTGTGACTAGTCGAATTATAATTATGACTCGTCAAAATACAATTGTTCCTATCTTAAATTATATTTATGGATAGTCAAAACAAACTTTTAAATGCTAAAAAGGCTGGCGATAACCTTTTCTCCTGCTAAGCCTTCGATCTGTAGGCATAATACTCCATCGGAAGGACACCATCTTGAGCTGCGGAGCCAGGTCCGTTTCCTCCAGGGGGGGCGGAGGCGCTCAGTTGCCTCTTGCGCCAACGGTGTACTTTTTTTCAGGATTCTTTGATGAATAAAGTTAAAAGAAGAGCATTTAAAAATAGAAATCTCTTTACAATTATAACTACAGTTTCAAATGCTTTGGGGTCAGCAAAATTAAAGAAAATAACATTTTATCAGAAGGATGGTTAAAATTTCAAAGAAGTGATAGCAAAGATTATATCGTTAGAAAAAAAAATTTAATTGAATATAAATGCTGTTCTTTTTAACTTTTTATTTCATCAAAAGAGATCCTGACAAAACGTAGTGCAGGTTCCAAAAAAAAAAACATTGATAATTTAAAATTAGGCATATTAGAATGATTTATTAAGGATCATGTGACACTGAAGACTGGGATAATTATGCTGAAAAGTCAGCTTTGCATTACAGAAATAAATTATATTTTAAAGGATATTAAAATAGAAGATATTATTTTATATTGTAATAACATTTTTGCAAGATTACTGTTTTTTTCTGTATTTTTGAATCAAATAAATGCAGCCTTGATGAGTATAAGAGACTTCTTTAAAAACAAGTCTTACTAAAGTCTTACTGATCCCAAACTTTGACGCGTGGGAGTATGTATATATACACACACACACACACACAAATAAACAGTATATAAAGAAATTTATTTCAACTTTATAGGGAATTTGCCACCTATGCAGGCGACAACGGTTGTTAAAAAATGGTAACTGGTTAATATGGGTGTAAATTTATGCTGCTCATGCTTGCCGTGAGACAGAGGACTCAAATATAGTACACAAGTTTAAGAAAAAATAAAGACAAAAGTGATAGCAGCAATTTAAGATGTTTATTAAAAAAAAAATTTGGAGTACAAAATGTATATCAGAAAAGTCTTAAACTTAAGACTTCATACACTACATTCAAACAGCACCTACATGCAGGTTAAAAGACTTTATAGAGCATTCAGTAATTGATTTCTGGAACTAAATCACTGTATTGGCACAAAACTCTCCTCGTTCAAGACACATGAAACAAACCTCTCTGGTGTTCAAACCTTCAGTGTTCCCCGTTCATCAGGCAGAGTTAAGAGTCAGACGAGAACTGGCTTTGCGATCATACTGACAATGGTCAAAATGGAGTCTATGAATCAGAGGCCCTAGAAACTACAATCAGGTTTTCGTGCAAGAAGGTATGAAGTGCCAAATCTCGTCAAAAGGTATTTTGGAACATAAATATGTAGTGTGAAATGTTTCTCAAATGTTTTGTTCATGGTTAACTATATCACAATTTATATAAAATTAAATTAAATTTTAAAAAGTTGGATGCAAGGTCACCATCTGGTGGCAAAATAGGAAGTCCAAGACGACAACATTTAGACCATTACATGCATCTGAGGGTGGGTGGAGAAAATGCATCAAAAGCAAGTGAATATGTAACTGATTAAGGAGAGCATTGCTGCAACTAGTAAAAATAGTATGTCCTTAATCAGGAGATCACATGTGCAAACAAAGAATACTAATTGGTTAACTTAAAACAGTGCATATTCAAGTCATCCAACGGATACTTTTAAAGTGTTAAATAAAATAGACGTAATATGGATGGAAAATACACATCTGAAAAAGGGGAGATGATTTTGATACTGAGCAAACGATTAAAGCACTAACCCATTTGTCAGCACAAAATTAAGTGCTTGTCTGAACTGCCAGCAGATGGGTAAGTAGTTTGCAGTACATACAAGATCAACATGCACAAAACCACAATCCCAACAATAAAACTGGTTGTGATATGGATTTGAACATGATAAAATACTAAAAAATTAAAATAACTAAAATTAAAAAAGCGCCATATTGCACAGATGGTACATAAAGATTTACAGTACAAAAACAATCACAGCCTAGCGATGCTGTGACAAGACTTATCAAAAATATTATGAAAACAATTAGAGATGCACAACTAACTAAACGTAATAGTAAACAAAGAATATCAATAAACAAAAAAGGTATTAGACATTGTCATACAAACAAAAGTTTAAAAGACAACAAAACAGAGGAAGTAGAAAAATGCACAAATGAAAACAGGCACATCCAAATGTGCGGTCACAGATAAAGCACTGGGCAAAACAAAAATCAAAGTGCGTTTCAGATGTTGTACATCTTAAGCAGAAGGGTTACCTTTGATATATGGAACCAAAAGACTGTGGCCAACATTATTTGGAGAAATGGTTGGTACTATCTGCTGAGACTCATGGGAGCAGTGTCCCTTCGCCGCCTCCGCAAGCTGTTACAACCATACGGAGGATGATGTCCTCTGGGGATAGGCACAATGTTACACTCTAAACAATAGGTATGTGGAGGCCCCTTAAATCTCTGGCCATTCTGAAACAAACAAGCTAAAAACACTGACAGATATATAGATAGATGATTAGATCGATAGATATTTAGTCTTCCCCTTGACAGAACGATGGTACATGTATTTCAAATGGGGAAAAATAAATAAAAGGGGATTGAAGTCTTAAAACAAGCAAATACCCAACCACTGACATGATAAAGGAGTTTAATACTAGATGATCACAAAAGATTCTTACATTAATGTAGTGACTGGGGCTGGGTATTGAGCTGGAGTAAACCGGAGACATGTGGACTAATCCTTTCACAAAAGTCAAACCATCCATACATTGTTTGCTGGGTAAAGGGTGCGGCTGAAACAGGAAGGAGTAATATAAAACAGTACACAAGTAACTACAACCACAACTGGAAGCAAAAAGTATTTTATAAGAATACGCTGTTCCCTATTGATGGCCATTCAGAGGTGTCAAACAACCTGTTCTACCATCACTTAGTGTAGCTGACTCCCAGAAAAACATTTAAAAAATGGTGGATGTCACCAGAAGGTCAACATGGCATTAACAGAGTTGAGCCGCTGAGAGATGCAACAACTCTCTCCTCTTTTTTTTTTTTTTTTTTTTTTTTTTTTTTTTTTTTAAATGTGGACTGTGCAAATTAACTAAAATTGGAGGAATTACCCGACTTCTGGAGTGGAGGAAAGATCCAGATGCATTTGCTTTTCTCTGTGGTTTTTTATTGTTATCGGTCATGCACGACACTGGAAAGAACTTGTGAAGAACTGAAGCTTTGCATGGTGTGTCAGAATCCTGAAAGAGAACGAAAAAAAAAAAAGTCAGTGGCAGATGTAAAATGTAGTAAATTACGAAGCCAACATAATGAGAGCTTAATGGTTTTGTAGGGATTCAACGGATTTTGGTAGGACTCAGTGGATTTAATGCAGAAATGCGTTGACATATGCCTTTAATGACTTCTCTTGTACTTCCAAGAAACTACACGAGGAGCTTACAATGTCACTCCCAGACAGCGAGGACACAGAGGAAGATGAAGATGAAGATGAGGATTGCTGATGAAGGCTGGACAGAGATACAGCTGAGCCTGCTCTGTGTGGTGACGTAGAATCTCTCTGCTGGTCCTCACTTGAGGTCTGCTCCTCTGGGTCTCCTTCAACATTCTGGACTTAAAATGACCAGAAACAGTTAAAACCCACAACACTCATTCACAAAGCATAAAAAGGAGCCATTAACATTTTTTTAATAAAATCCATTATAATAACTTACCATTAATGTCCATCATCCTGGCATTGTGTCTGTTTCCCCACTGCTGAATGATCCACTCCCTGTAGTCAATTACTTCCTGGGTCACTTTAATGATGCGTCCCAACGGGCTTAAGATTACAAATTAAAAATAAAATAAAAATAACACACATACATATATATATATAAATGATTTTGCCAAGATATTGAATCGGACACTTTAATGCACTAAAAAAGTGTCACCATTAAAGAACCAAAAACTAATTTGTAAAGGGGGGAAAAAAACTATTCTTCAGCTCTTTATTCATAATTTATCAATATTAATAGTTTTATTCTTATTAATGCAGAAAAAATATATATTCCTATTATATAATGGAGTGGCAGTTTACACAACACACATTCATACAGACTAAAAAAATTAAGGGAAACAACAAAAAAAAAAAAAACAAAATAATATATATATATTATACCACTTGGATCTTGATGAACAAAATATTCCAGTTGAAAATCTTTACTTGCATACATTGTATTTCACCGAGATCAAAATGTGACAATGGTCAGTGGAAACCAAAACCATCAACCCATTGAGGGCTTATCCAACTTTCATCTCACAGCAACTCATAATGCAAGTCAGCAGTGTGTATGACATGCCTATATGCACCGCAGACAACATCTAGGCATGGTCCATCAAAACGGACATATGACAACAGAACGGAAAATGTTCCCCACAGCATATCCACAGACAGTTTCACATCAGCCACAAGTTTAAACCTGCTCTTATCCGTGAAGAGAACGGGGTGCCAGTAGTGGACCTGCCAATTCTGGTGTCCTCTGGCAAATGCCAATTGAGCTGCATGGTGCTGGCCTGTGAGCACAGGTCTTGCTACAGGTTATCAGGCCCTCATGCCACCCTCATTGAGACCGTTTCTGACCGTCTGGTCAAAAACATGCACTCCAGTGAGTGGCCTACTGAAGGTCATTCTGTAGGGCTCTGGCGGTGATCCTCCTGTTCCTCTTTGCACAAAGGAGCAGATAAAGGTCCTACTGCTCGATTGTTGCCCCTCTACAAGCACTGTCGAGCTCACCTCATGTAACAGCCCATCTCCAGGTATCTCCTCCATACCCTTGAGGCTGTGCTGGGAGACACACCAAACCTTGCGACGGCATGTATGGCTGTGCCATCATGGAGGAGCTGGACTACCTGTGCAACCTGACTGGGTTGCAAGTACTGCCTCATGCTACAAGTACTGAGAAGGACCCTAACAAAACAAAACAAAACTAGAGACAAATCAGTCAGGAAGGATAAGGAGAAAGCATCTGTTTGTGGCCACCAGCTGCAAAACCATTCCCTTTATAGGGGTCGGTCTTGTCGGTGCTCTATTCAGGCACCTGGGTCGCTTTTCATTTGCAGCAAAGCAGATTAAACGTATCCACAATCACTTATGCTTCCTAACTGGACAGATTGATATCCCTGAAGTTTAACTGACTTGGTTTTATATTTTGATGATTAAGTGTTCCCTAAGTTTTTTTGAGCAGTGTAATGGGAGGTAAAACAACATAAATATAATAAATGGTGATTAAGTGTGCATAACTTGCATACAAGTTACATTTATGATCACTCATGAATGTAGACCACAATGAGATAAAGGAAATATTTAAATAGGATCAATATGCACAGTGTCCATTTTGATGTATTTGATGATGATTAGGAGAGTGAAGTCATAGGACAATATCCACACTTATTTGAAATTGCTAAAAAAGAAAACAATTAGATAATTTCACATTTACAGACAAAATACTAGGCTGTCTAGCCATATAAAAGTTCATTTTACACTGAGGACAGTAAAATTACACAGCATGATAACATTCAAAACAAGTTAATACTGTCATGAATTGCTAAGCCTCATGTCATTACAAAGCCAAAATTATACACACACACACACACACACACACACACCAAATATAGGAAACAAAAGCTTCCATTTTGTACCCATTTAATGGGCTCTGTGTGCATTAATTCAATGTTTATATGTGAATAAATGAACTTTTTGAAGTGTCAAAGTTTTAGTGAAATGGATAATGGAAGGGCATATCTCAGGTTTAATTAAAAATATCTTTATTTCCGTTTTGAAGATAAAAGTCTGATGGTTTTGAACAACATGGGAGCGAGTAAAAAATTACATGATTCCTTTTTTGGGTGAACTAACTCTTTAAAGGTCCCATATTGTCAAAACTGAAATTTCCTGGCTTTTTTCATGATAACTGAGGTCTAGGTGCTATGTAACTACCATATAAGTTTCAAAACAGTCAGTCCACAGTAAAATTCAAACAGCCTGCTTAAAGTAGCTGTGATTTGCGCTGGTTTGAATGGGCCGCCTCCAGTTTCCCCTTTGTTTTTCTGCCTCCAGCTAGCGCTGTGACTATTGTAGGGTTAAACAGATGACAGCTGTGGTTAAACGAGATAAAACGAGCAGACTGTACAGAAACGATCGTCAAAAATGCTCGCGTTTGCAGCGCACACTTCTTATCAGAAAAGGTTCAATAAAGTATTGTCTTTTGTTGTTATGTGCGCGTCTACAGATTTCTTGCCATATGTCTATGTTTCTTGCATCTCACGATTATGTAGTGTATGAAATAATGTCTGTGTGCATGTGTATAAAACAAACTGACGATTTATATATAATCATTTGTAATTGTATATACATTGTTGTGATTAATTGTGGCTGGAACAATAATGTAGCTGTAAAAATAGTTGCCTGCTGAAATTTAAATGTATATACATCTGAATCATGACTAGATAGACACGGTGAGTTTGTCGTTACTATGCACATTAGATGTGATCCACCTCATAGTAACAATCCTGTCAGATCGTCCATCCTTTGAGTGAGAGTGTAACGTTACAGGTCGGCCGTTCTGGTTTCATGGTTAAAGTTTTAAGTTAACCTTTTCGACATTGTTTCAGCCAATGTTGTCTGGGGTTTGGCAAAAGGAGAGTGGGACGGTGGGCGGTGCTCGGGGTGGTGACTGATGGCCGTGACTGTGTAGTTCTGACGTCAACTTTTTTCGGAAGTCACAACGGTTCGTGAAAAATCACAGCTGCTTTAAGCAGGCTGTGTGAATTTTACTGTGGACTGACTGTTTTAAAACTTATATGGTAGTTACATAGCACCTAGACCTCAGTTATCATGAAAAGTTTTGACAATATGGGACCTTTAAGACTTCACTGGCAAAAAACATTCAACCAGCACAAATTTTTGTGGCTGCCACTTTCCTTTTTATGGTACTAACCTTTCCATATTTCTGTTGGGGTAGGAGCGGGATAGTGGATACACAGCATGACTCAAGACAAGGTATGCATAGTTAAATACCTCCTTCACCTGCATGGCACCATAAGAGCTCCGGCCAACATCATTTCCTAACATACAGAGAACTGTTAAAATTCAAATGCTTTAATTTCACTTTTGTAAGAATAAATCAACAATGTAGCCATTAATACAGCTTTTCAAACTTCGAAAGAAAGATTTTTCTTTTTTACCATTCTACAACTGTACACAGTGCCATTTCAAGCACACATCTGCATTTTTGATTATGTATACGGAATAAAAACTTGACATCTAGTACAAATTCAAGAAACTCAAGAACACCAGCTAAAACCCTCAATTTAACTTGAAACCAATACAAGGGGATAAAACTGGTTGGTTTGTCCCATACCTGGCAAGTTTGGGTCCTCAATACAGAGCATTGAGGGTCTATATCTATTCTCCATGACCTTCATGATCTCCCCTTTAGCAAGATAAGCTCCTCCATCCTTCACACGGATGCCTGTTTTCAGATAATTAAAATGGCGCCCATACAATTCAAAGAATTCAATGAGCAGGATACCCAAATTAATATTGGAAGCTCTGCAGTCTATTCTGGGATGGAGCTGAAATAAACACCAAAAGACATAATGGTTTATTTTAACAATTACATGATCAAATCAATCAATTGTGTTCATACCATGAAGTTCAATATTCCCAAGAGATGCTAAGTACTGTTATATAAATTATGGTCAAAAGACCAAATGAGAACAAATTATATCAATTAGCAGTAGGAAAACACTGGCTGGAAATCACTATGTACAAAAGCACATGAAAATACCTTTTATTGATGCCTCACCTGCAGGAAGCTGATGACCATTAAAATGAGGCTGTAGGAACTGATACCGCCTGTAAACACCTCGTTCAAATCTCTCTGGAGCAGAAAATGCTTCAGCACAAAGATCAAGTACGGCAACACGGAATATTTCTACATTAAAAAAAAATAAAGAACTGCAGTACATGTATATCAGAAATATTTAAGTTCTCATAAAATGTCAGGTTATGGATACATTAATCACTCAATATCAATGCAAATCAGCTTTAATGTTTAAAAAATTCGGTGGCTACATGTTTTCAGTTCTACCACACCAAATCAAGCACTTAATCTGGGTTTAGTGTGCTCAAATGAATTGCAGTTTGAATTACAAATGAATCTCTCACCTTAAGATGATCCTTAATAAACCGAGCTGCTTTGACACCAGTTTCAACATTAAAACTGATGTCTACCTTCACATCTGTCTCTCTGTCAGTCAGTTTAATTATTGGTACCTGTAAAGAAAAAGCTCTGAAAATTAAACCAATTCCTTAGTTCTCGGAAAGAAGGCTTAATTTTGGAATGATTACTGTTTTTTTTCTTTTCTCCAATCACCAGTGAAACACTAAAGAACAGTGCGATTTAATCAGAATTTCTTTTGGACTTTCACCTCAATAGCAGCCCTGATTGCAAAAGTAGAAGTTCTGTCAAAATGCAATCTTGTAACTAAGATTTAACACCGTACAGAATCGTCATTTGAATGCCTGTCATTTACAATCTCCCATATCACTTGCATGTTCATTTTTTGCCCTTCATAACAGATTTTAAGGGGTTCATATGATAAATCAAAAATTGTTACATTTTAAAAGTTCATAAAAGTTGTTAAAAACTAACACTTGCTTTCTAATTTTTTTGTATTCTATCAGTATTCTTTGCATTTATTATACAATTAACAAAAGTAAAAAGACCTCCAACACTAGCTTGCTCTATCTATTCTATTTCTATTCTATCTGTTTTTTATTTATTATATGATTTTAAAAACATTGCTACGTGTACTGCATTATGCTAACTGAGACTTGTTATAGCACTTGTATATCATTGCTCTTTTGTTGATTTTGATTGCTTCCATTGTCCTCATTTGTAAGTCGCTTTGGATAAAAGCGTCTGCTAAATGACTAAATGTAAATGTAAACGTATATGTAAATCAAATTTTAGAACATGACAAACTGCAATACTTCAACTTTCAGAGCTCATTATTTATCCCTAGTCCAAAAATTTTAAATAAAACCAAGCTGTTCACCAAACCTTGGCTGTTCTTGCAGTGTTGCCAAGTCTGCTAATTTCCCACGAAATTGGCCTACTTTCATACAGTTCCCACAGTTGAAGCGAACCCACCCCCAACACAATTTCAACCAAGGTGGAACCTCCTGGAGGTTTTATGCAGACCTGGCAATCCTGTGTTCCTTGCTGCATACAAAACAATTATGTAATAGATCCCCTGATCATTTCAGTCTGAACTTAACCTTATTTATTTGAAGAAGAAAAAACAACAAAAAAAACACCACAACACACTTCTAAAAGGCACTTCAATGAAGAGGTAGGGATTGCAACCTATAGGTGCTCAATGAAGAACAAATAATGACTAACCGTAGCCTTGTCAAGCAGTTTAATGGAGAACGGCTCAGCCACTTTATTCTGCCTGAGTGCCTGGTTCAGCTGCTGCAGAGGAGGTTGTTCCCATTTTCCATACACCACCAGGTCAATATCACTACATAATGCAATTAAAAACAAAACCACACAATAACAAAATAAAATTACAACATATGGACAATCACATGCAATACCTGGTAGGAAGATAAAGTCCTGTACTGAAGCTGCCAAATATTTCAACCTGAAAACAGAAAATAGCACTTTAAAAAGACATGGCGATGGACTATTACATGCACTTTACTCTGCAATCTTTGGCTGACCTTGTTCACATCAAAGCCACAAACACGTCAAACTGCAATTTACCATGTAGTGACAGAAAATCTAAAGAAAAATTAGTTTGGAAAGGCAAATATTAAAGGTGTTCTCTCGTTAAGATGAGCTTGTAAATTTGTAGATGGAAAAATCTGCATGCAAGTTTTTTTTTGCATTTTTCTTTTTTTCTACTTACTTTGCACTTTTTGTTAGAAAATGTTTATTTACTATTTATTCAGGTTTTTTAAGGTATTTCCATGATCTAAATATTCTTAAAAATGAAACATTTGTTGTTATTTGGAAGTGTGTAGGCCTTCTTGCATTATTATGCTGTTACATTATGATTATATATTCAGAGGCATAAAATGGACTTTAAAATGACAATAATATCGCTTATTGCAATTATTTTTGGGGCAATATGTCGCACAACAAAAAGTTGTTATCGTGACGGGCCTAGATGAATATAGCTTTTTTTGTCCTCCACTGTTAAACAGCAACATACAATCTCTTTGTGCTAGACTCACCTTTGCCATGGGCCACAGATCTTTGATTACAGCCTCAACACGATTGACAACATCTCTCCTCATTTCTTCCTCTTCTGGGCGTGGTGACATGAAATGATAAAAATCCACTATCTCTTCATGGAGGCTGGGGAGTATAAACATTTGTGTCCTCCATTACAAAGGGACTTCGGAGCACACTTTCAGAAGTTAATTTTAAAAAGCCCAGTATTAAATCAAAATGTGTAAATAGTGTTGTAAAAAAAATACAAGTTTTACAGAGCTTTAGGTTGCAAGTGTGTCCCATCAGGTAACCAAAAGTTTTACATACATGTACAGGAAATATGTAATGCAATTAGACTTTCTTACAGGTTTCTGAAAACCAGATTAATGGAGCAATGGAAAGGTGTTGGGAAAGCTGCTTACTCACCAGACTGAATGTATAAGTGGGTTAAAGGGTTAGTTCACCCAAAAATGAATATTCTGTCATTAATTACTCACCCTCATATCGTTTCAAACCTGTAACACCTTCGTTCATCTAAGGAACACAAATTAAGATATTTTTGATTAAATCTGAGAGCTGTCTGACGCAGCTGACACAGAACATCATACGTTGTTTACATATGTGTTACTCTCCAAAATGGAGCTATAGGGTGATGCGGAGGAGAGGAATTGTTGAATAAAGTCGTTTTTGTTTTGTTTTTGTACACAAAAAGTATTCTCGTAGCTTCGTATAATTGCGGATGAACCACTGATGTCACATGGATTATTTTACAGATTTCCTTGCTACGTTTCTGGACTTAGGAACATTTCAGTTGCGTTGCTGTCTATGCAGGGACAGACTCCATCAAAAATATCTTAATTTGTGTTCTGAAGATGAACGAAGGGTTAGGGTTTGAAACAACATGATGGTGAGTAAAAATTACAGGATTTTCATTTTTGGGTGAACTACCCTTTAAGAGTACAATACTAATAAAATGTAAGTAAATGTTAATGTTACTTGTGTGTCTTAAGGCTGATTTATACTTCTGCGTCGGACCTACGCCGTAGGCTATGTGTCAGTTTTCATTTATACTTCTGCGTCGTTATCCGCGTCGACGTGCAGTACACATGCAAACCGCTAGTCTGTAGTGTCCACGGGCATGTTGCTGGTGTAACCCGCAGTTCCACGGCAAAAGCTGAAGAAGAAACGGCTCATCGGAGAAGCATTATAGCCGTGACGGTGGCAAATAAATATCAACTCATTAAATCAATATTTAAAACTACAAAAAGGAGTCAACAACGGAACAGGAGAAGATGGCACTCTTTCAATCTCCACAAGGACTTGTACCACGGCAGATCAACATTGTTTGTTGCAGACAACTACTGATGTATAATGCTATGTAGTATAATAAATAAGACACTTGTTCTTTGCGTTGTTTTATTTTATGTAACATTAAAATATATTAAAGGGGTCATATGATGTGATTTCAAGTTTTCCTTTCTCTTTGGAGTGTTACAAGCTCTTGGTGCATAAAGAAGATCTGTAAAGCTGCAAAGATGGAATTCTCAACTCCAAAGAGATATTCTTTATATAAGTTAAGAGTCAACCACGCCTACCTAAAACAGCTCATTCTAAAACGCCCCCACATGTCTACGTCACTGTGTGGAAATATTAGCATAATGCCGCCCAAATGTGCACGCAAAGAAAGGCGGTGTGGTTTCAGGAACAGCTGTAGTGTTGATGCAGCCATGTCAGGGAGACGCTGTGTATTTCAGTGTGAAAGCAAAAGCACTTTATTTGGCCTTCCGGAAGTAGATGCAATTAGGAATCATTTGTTAAGATTTTTTTACAACAGAACAGCACACCCGATGTTCGAATTTGTGCAACGCATGTTATGGACGGACAGTTATTTGAACCTAGAAGAGTACAAGGCTATTTCTAAAAAAAAAAAAAAAAAAGGTCAATTCCGACTTCTATGACAATCTGGCGCTTCTGAATCAGCGAATAAGTATGTTTTGTTATTAGTTTAAGTATTTGCTATTGACTGTTCAAATGCTGAATTTTGCGCAGCGCAGAGTAACGCGTTGTGTGTATGTGTGTGTGAGGGGAACAGGGTCACATCACAGGAGAGTGAACTGCCTGTCAGAAATCATAGCACGTCAGCTGTCTTAACCGCGGCTTGTGTACTACATTATCACTGTGTCTGTCATGCGACTCTGTTGCCCTTTCAGGCTTGAACTGATGGTAAAACTAACGACATTATTAACTGTCTTGATATTTACTTTGAAAGCTGATGCTCGCGATTATGGTAAGGGGCGTTACATTTCCGACGTGGCTACAGCGTAAGTTCGACGCAGAAGTATACCTTGGGCTTTACTCAGTTCCCTTGTAATAATTGACTATGCATGTGCAATGTACTTGTCTAGTCAGATGAAAGTCTTCATAATCTTTAATCAAAAAATGAAACCGTTCCCTTCTTCTCTGATAACGTCACTGAGTAATTAGTTTAGGAATCCAACAGCTCACACAGAGACCTAGGGTGGATGTCAAGAATTGGAAAGAGTGGCCTTTTTGTGTACCACTGAAAAAAACATGAACGCCTCCCGCTTACTTTTCTTCGGCTGCTACCGTTAGGTGTCGCCACAATGGAATTATCCGCACAGCTATTTGGCACAGGTTTTATGCCGGATACCCTTCTTGACGCAACCCAGCACTTAGAGTGCACTAACTCATGCAACTCATGGGACACAGTTAGAATGCGCATAAATAAATGACAATTTTCATTTTTAAATGAACTGTTCCTTTAAGTGACAAACAATAGGCACATTTTCAATTTTCAAAACAAATGAAAGCTTATCACTTTTTGTAGGTTGTGAAAGAAAGGGACTTGATCTTAATCTTTAAACCTTAACTGCGGTTTAAAATAAATAAATAAATAAAATACATACATGCATACAAACATACATAAGCTGATTGGTCTTCAGATTCTCTGAAACCCTGGGACCCTCCAAACATGGAATCAAAATACCGCAGTAGTAATTGATGAACTAATTCAGACCTGCATCAGTGTCAATCTATTACACCTTTGGGGCAAAGATTAAAAGCTTTGGACACGACACAACACACCATCACATCTATATAATTAAGAAATGATTACATTTAGACATTAGCAGATGCTTTTATCCAAAAGCGACTTACAAATGAGGACAATGGAAGCAATCAAAGCAACAAAAGAGCAACAATATATAAGTGCAAATAACAAGTCTCAGTTAGCCTAACGCAGTACACAGCAAGGTTTTTGTTTAATTACGTAATAAATAAAAAAAACAGATAGAATAGAAAAAGAATAGAGCAAGCTAGTGTTAGAGGCCTTTTTTTGCTTTTGTTAATCAGAAGTCAGAATGTCAGAATTAGAATTGTATAATAAATAAAAAGAAAACAAATAGATAGAATGCAAAAAGATTCGAGAGCAAGTGTGTGTTTGTGTGTGTTTTTTTTTTAAAGGAAAACAGCAGTTAGGTAAATAAATAGAGTGCACAGTCGAAAAGGGGTAAGTTGTTTAATTTATGAGATTAATTTTAGAGTAGAGAGAAAAGGAGAGTGCTAGAGTTAGAGGTCAAATAAAGATTGTTTGTAGCCGATTCTGGAAGAGGTTAAGGACTCAGCTGCTCGGACTGAGTTGGGTAGGTCATTCTACCAGGAGGGAACATTTAATTTAAAAGTCAGAGACAGTGATTTTGTGCCTCTTTGGGATGGAACAATAAACGCAGTTCACTTGCAGAACGCAAGCTTCTACAGGGCTGTCCCAAACGCGGTCTGGAGGGCGGTGTCCTGCAGATTACTTTTTTTTTTTTCCCTCAAACAACCTGACTGGAAGTTATATTGCCTAGTAAGAGCTTGATTAGCTGGTTCAAGTGTTTGATTAGGGTTGGAGCTAAACTCTGCAGGACACCGGCCCTCCAGGACAGAGTTTGGACAGCCCTGTTCTAGAGGGCACATAAGTCTGAAGTAATGAATTTAGGTAAAGGGGTGCAGAGCCAGTGCTGGTTTTGTAGAATGTTATGGAGTGTTATGTCCAAAGCTTTTAATCTTTGCCCCAAAGGTGTAATAGATTGGCAATACAAATAGAGCCCAACACTGTACTTTGAATTATGGTATAATTCAAAGTACAATGTTAGGCTGAATTAATTGCTCTAACACAATCTGTATTGTATTAAGCACTACAGAAATAAAGCTGACTTGATACCATAAACAACTTTCCTCAGTTGATAGTTTTCCTGAGAGTAACTAATAGTAATTGTGCTTCTAAACGCATTTAGTTCTGAATTGTTAGACTTTAAACTACAGTTCATAATATTGCTCTGGACCTGCTCAGTTAATAAATGAATAAACTAAATAAATGAAAAAAATATAAAAGTGAAAAGTGTCTCCCAACATAAGGAACATGCTCTTACCCGTTGACACCTGGACTGTATTGTCTGGTTGCCCAAGGGGTCCCACATAAATGGCTGCCATTAGAGTGGGACATAAAGTAGTTCATTCCATATGTACTCACTTTATTGTCACTTCTCTTTCTTACTGGATGGTGTTTAAGTTGGTTATCCATAATTATTTGAGTATGTAGCCGCTGGTAATGTTGTTGTAAACTGTTATTGAAACTGTGCAGATCTTCAGAAAAGTTGAAGTGAAGTTTGGTTGGATGTGCGCTCATACTGTCACCAATGGCAGACGAGGAATCTGATGTCGGACTGCCACTCTCGGAATCTTCTGAAGATAAAGGCGAATAATCACAACCGTTGACTCCGATAGGGGTAACACACGGAGGTGCAGGATCAGAGAATGCGTTTGTAGATCGCATGGCACCACTATCATTATAAGGCTGATTGGAGGAACTGTTAATAGGTTTTTCAGCTGTGTTGGTGGGAAGCAGCGATAACTGCTTCACAAAACTGGCCGCCAAAGCAGGTGTATTCACCCGCAGCGAGTAACAGTGGTTTCGCCTTTGCGAGGTTTCCCATACGCGCATCCATAAAACGTTGGCAGGTCTTTTTTGCTCGGGCTGAATCCAAGCCATCCGAGGATCCATCCAACTTTACTGTTACAAAGCTCACAAACACTCTCTCGTTAGGTTAGACAGGCGTCCTCAAGAGTCACAAGACTGACGTGAATTTGCGAGAGGCTGAGTAGAAGTTTAAAAACGGAACACGAAATAAACCAAGAGAGTTCCTCTGCGTGAGATGGTTTGCAGCGAGCTGTTGAATCCAGAGCATTCCAAATATGGCGTGCAGGGAATCTCGACTAGAGTGGCATGTCTGAGAATTTAAATTATTTTTGGAAGAGTAACACCCCCTTCAATTTCCCCACCCATTTATCCAATCCAATAAAAAATGAGTTTTTTTCTTTTGCAATATAGTGAATTATTTTTATTTAATGTTATAAAAACTTCCCCCCATTAATGAAATTAAAGCAACCTAGCATGTAAAAACATGGTTTTGGTGGGTCTGCAGCTGGAAAATTAAAGATTATTAAATAAAGAAAATTTCTAATAAAGATAGATCATTTCAAATATATTGCTAGATCAAATTGACATTACTTGGCGCAGCTTACTGCTCCCAATAAATTGCAGTTGAGAGTTTAGAAGTCAAGACTGAAACAAAACAGGATCATCAGAAGTTGCTTTCTCAGCCACAATTTACCTTCACGCTGTTATTAACCACAACACTTCCAAACTGGAATTTTATGAAAGGTTCTCTCACCGTCTTTAAATCAAAAAATGCCATGAAAACAATCAGAACTAAAATTATAAAAGGATGCATTACATAACGAACAACAGTTCCTAAGTGTCTAATCAGATCAGGACAAAAGCAGATAATGTATCAAGAATATAATATTCCAAGCAGAAAATGTTTTTTTCAATTGTCACCATTTTAGACTAGAAATAGACAAAAAAATTGTTCTGAATGTTGATGCTGACAAAGCAACACAAATGCAAAAACAATCACATTTTTAAGTTCAATACAAATTATCTTTATGGTATAAAGTTATTTTCTTTAATATACATAATATACATAAATGTACAATAACGGCATGATTTCCTTGATTTTCAGTAACCAATCACAGTTCACAGTCAGTTACAGATCACAGTCGGAAAAAAAAATTAAAAAGAGCATACGAAGTGATAAAAATAAAAAAATTCAGGTTTTCATTTGACGACAAATAGATCCAATCTGAGTGATACAGCTGGTCACAGCAGAGGGTACTGGCTGTGTGGTTTCACTTCGCCATGATGCCAGAGCCTCCATGGCATCTTTGGGGTTGCAGGGTGCCAGGTCATAAATGGCATAGACAGCAGACAACTGCACCTCATTAGGCACACCTGCAATCATAACAAATGGTTGAATTGTGATTCATGGTGGGCTGCTAAGTCTAAAGCTATAGGTTTATATACAAACAAACAAACAAATAAAGCAAAATAATGTATTACAATATTTTTAATTTGCTATTACAGTTATGTTACATTATTTGATGTTCAGTACCTTCAGTAATCCCATGTTTTCCAAAGAGGTTTATAGCTTTTGCAACATTTTGGACTGATTTACATAGAATCTGCCTCATTCCTAACTGACCAAGTCGTCCTGGAGAAATACAAACAAAAGATACAAATCAAATCTCTTAAAAGGCTCTTTTATATTATTTGTGGTATTTTTTAAACCATTATTTTTCATGACATTCTGACTCGGTACTGTTATGAAATGCACCATTGAGCTGAAGGAAATTAATCATTAATCAAACCAATCATTTAAATTAAAGACTTGGAAAGTAAAATTAAATATTAATTAGAAAAAAGTATGAAACATTATAATATTTTAACTTCATAGATTTTATTTTTATATTTAAATTCAAATATAAAACTTTACAATTACTTTAAAACTAAATACCGTATTTATCACTTCATGCAAACTCAACTTACAACAATCGCACCGCTGCTACAAAACATCACGGACTTGGGATGGCTGAAACTTGTTTTTCACCCAAGTAGTTCATGATGGGCCACAGCTCTTTGCTTTAAAAAAAAAAAATCATGATAAATATATTATGTATTATTTAAAAATATATATTATGTATGCTTGATGCAAAATGATTTAACAACCTGTATGCAGTAGATAAATATACCCAATAACATAATCATGTGTCCATTTCCATTTCATTTGTGTACACAAGAGATCCAAGGTATATATATATTCCCATGTAGCTGGGCAAAGGTCATGACCATGACGATCATGCATCTGGAATGTCAAATCTTTGTCTTCTTGAAGTGCCTTTAGTGTGCTGCTGATCAATTTATGAACGTCATCAGGAGGACTCTAGAAAATATTAAGGGACAACTGACAAAATGCAACTATCTAAAAACATTACTTTCATGCATTAATTTAAAGGTAAAAAAAAAAAAAAAAGTTACACTGTTGTGTGCCCACTCTTTATACAATGCCCAGAGGAAAGTTAACAGGGTCAGGATGGAAATTACAGCATCTATAGGCTTTGTATTAATAGTTATTGGTAATGGAATAAATCATGGTAGTGATGTTAGCTCCAGCCATCAGAGAAAGTAAGCAAAATAATAGGCCATGAAGACTGCATACCTCATCCCAGTGTAGATATTTAGTCAGGTATTCCAAAATGTCATCATCTGCTTTAAGCTTGGCCACTGTATGAACGGCTTTGCACAAGGAGTTCTCATGGAAGAGCACACTTGGCCATGTTGTGACCATGAACAAAATTAGCTTGGAGGCATTAGGAAAATCTGTGAGTAAAGAATCTGGATTGAATCAACAACTCAAAGGACACATTTCGTCTTTGAAAGTGTACTAATGCAAACACTTAAAATGGGTAAAGAACTAAAATTAGCATATTGTATAAATATAATGGAAGAAGTTGCTGTAAACTCACCCTCTTTGAGAATATTATATGCTAAGGCATGGGCTTTCTGATAGTTCCCTATCTGGCGACATATCCCTGTGTAGACTCTACAGAGAGCTTGTACATTTTCACAAATCAGAATGCTCTTCTCAGTCTTTAATTTAGTCAAGATGGCAGACATGAGCTTTTCTGCTGAAGACTAAAGAAACAGAAGAAAAATGTGTGCATCAATATCCTCAAGGCTGCATTAACTAGAAAAGCCATCTGAATTGTGTAAAGCATAAACATACCTGATTCAAACAGAAATCAGCAATTACAGCCTTTTCTTCATCAATCAAAATTGGCACCTGAGATATTCTCCCAAGAAATACATGGCTCTTAACAACAGGCAATACATCAAAACAGGACATTCCAACTTTGGCCAGCACTTCTGAGATCTGACAATTGATGTAATTTGTCTTGTTGTCTTTCTCAATTCTCTGCTCTTCTTGATTGCTTTGTATTTCTTGGTTAGATTTGATGGACTCCATTTTAATAACAGTTTGATGATCCATTACTTGTTCTGTAGAAGAAGCAATACCGGGAGGAGCAGGTGAACAGTTGTCGAGTCTGAGTCTTTTAGCACTCTTTGGCAAAAGCATGTTCACACCTGTCCCTTTTGGTTTCTGCTCTGTTTTGGTAAAGGCAGTAGATGAAGAACTGATCATTTTATTTCCTGATATCTTGTTAACAGACGGTGGGGAGGTGCCGTTCTCATTTCCAGCTCGGGTCAGGTTAATATTCCCACGAAGTACTGTATGTTTAAAGTGCGGGCTCGTGCAGAGAGTTCAGGATACATAGTTTCTAGCATCTGCATGGAATTTTCTTGAGAAACAGCATGAGTGGAAGCGGATACGGCAGATGATAGAAGCCTTCCTGGAACTGGAACAGCATGTTTTGGAGTAGCTGATCCAAACTGCAGTGGTGAGGAGGGAACTCCACAAGATGGTGATGGAGTGGTCAAGCACAGAGACATTTTTGATGCATCTGGATTAGCTGAATCAAAAACAGGCACAGACAGCATCTTTGGTTCATCTGTTAGTAATCTTGAGGATATTGAAGTAGGCTTTAAAGGAGTGTGATGTTTTCCAAACCTTGGAGGAGTAGCAGTCAGTGGCATAACAACTGGAGGTAGGGATGGACCCATCTCTGTTCGAACCCTTCCAAGAGATAAACATGAGGTTGGTGTAATATGGGTTGTTGTGTTATGACCTGGAACAAGTTAAATATTACCACCCTTTTCAAAGGTAGCATATTCTGGATCCAGAGTATCTTGGCATGGTGTGCTGGTATCCTCAACACTACTCACTGCAGAATCGCCTGATGTTTCCTTGTGGTTGTAAACATCACTGACAAAATTTTCAACACCAGGGCTATGGGTATCAGCTGACATCCCATCTACCTGCTGATGAGATTCATTGTTCAGTTGCACCAATGTTTTTCTTGTCCTCTCGGATTCACTTTCTTTAGTATCCTTAGGCTTGATTTCGTGACTCAATAACTTGCACACATTCTGAACAATTTTATCATTTTCTGGGCATTCAGAATCGTTTTCATCCTCAGACTTCATGATCACTGTGGAAAGTGCTCTGTTCTCAGAAAGAAATTCCTGAGGCTCATCTTTGGACATCTGCTTTGCAGTGGAACACTGCTTATTCCTAGAAACATTCTCCAACTCTTCTGATGGGATCCTTCCCTCAGACCTTGAGTGAACACCCCTAACCTTTCTCGTCAAACCAAAGAACCCTTCATCTTCTGATGATGATTCTTGATTCTTTAAGGGTCTTAAAGGGCAATCACCATTTTTTCTCACATCCAAACTTTTCTGATATTTTGTAGGCTTTGAATGATCTTCTTCAGCCTGATCAGCCTTGTAAACCAATCTGCTCTGAATGTCATATGTTGATATATCTGCTACAGTCTTCATTTCCAATGGTTCAGAACTCTTTGATTCCTTATTCTCAACACTGTCTGATTTACTATAGTTCACATAAAGTGTTGAAATGCTCTTGACATTAGATGCAAATGGCACATTGGGCTGTACCTGAGAAGTTTTGCATTCTGCAGACTGAAAAGAATTGGTGTGCACTCGCTCAGATTCAACATGCTGTTGTGGATCCGTGTTTTCCAACAGATTTTTAAGATTAGTAGTTTTTGTATCCTCCAACTGTGTTGTGTCACCATTTTGATTCATCAGCAGAATCTCTACCACAGTGTGTGGTGTGCTGTCATTTTCTAAGAAACTTTCCACACTGTGTCCATTTCCTATACCTGATTTTGCCGTTTGATCCTGAGTACTGCCCATACAGCCATGCATCACTTCAAACACATCCTCTACCTCCATGTGTTGGCTGTCAGATAATGTCTTTTCAATGTCTAAATTATCAGCAGATACAACTGATTTCACATGAGTGTCTGGGGACAAGAGTACAGAAGATTTTTCCACCTCTTCTTTTAGCAATGACTTCTTATCCTCAATATCTGAAGGTTCTAATTGTGTGTTGTTTTGAAGAATAGCTTTATGTAAGCTTGACCGTACTCCTTGTTTTTCATTATGCGATTGATATTCCTCTTTAGTATTGGACATCAGTTGGTCGTCACTCACACTGACCTGAAAGAACAAATTAAAAATGTTATACGGCATCTCTTTACCACTACTGGCCACACAGGAACATTATTATAGTCACATTTCACAAGCCAGTATTAAAAAGAAATAACTTATTGCCATTGACAACATAATTGTTGAATATCCATGCATAACACTATATTAGGGATGACATGCAATGTTTCACAGTTGCTAGCAAAATCTATTTATTTCAGTCCATTACAATTGACTTGTATTACGAACTTCTAAAACACAATTTCTGAGGGCTGAAAATAAATGTGTTTAAGGTGTTGGCATCATATACATATTTTTCCCAGCTATGCACATTTAATTTCTTACTTTAACATATCTACACTGATTTCAACAGAATGGTTCAGAAGGAATTATAGGTTATAAGCTATAACTAAGGTGCAAGCAAAGTCAATAATAGCTCACTGTATTTAAATACTTTAAGTCAAAAACCAATTGTGCTTCTCAATACTTAAATTGATGCTTCCTCATTTCCTCGCTCATCCGTCCTCCAGCCTGTGACCCGGAAACTGATAAAAGTAGGGGTGCGCAATTAATCGAATGCGATTGTTATGCACATCTTGTCAGTAAAGCCGGTTCCGTGATTCACCTCGATTATGAATGCGATATTGCCTAGCTTGTCAGTGAACTACGGCTCTGTGTATTAAATGCTGCTCCATCTGAAAGCAGGTGATGGCGATTTACTACCAATCACGGAACCGGCTTTACTGACGAGATGCGCATGACAATCGATCAGCCCTAGATCAAAGTTAGCCATCTTGAAAGACATCTCAATTCTCTATTTGCACCAGGGGGGGGGGAAAAAAAAAAAAAAAAAAAAGGGGAGGAAGGGGAGTCAGGAAGCGTTCCAGGAGAGCCATGAGCGAGGATACACTGGCGGAAGGCTTTCTTGATGAAAACCTGACACGTATAAATTCTCCTCCCCCTTCAGATCTGTCATAATAGTTTTAATTTATGTTTTATCTTTGCAGTTTAAATAGACCATATACATCTCATACACTTCAATGGGGAATCTTGCTTTATGAATGTTTTAACTAAGCTTTAAAGGGATACACCACCCCAAAATGAAAATTTTGTCATTAATCACTTACCCCTATGTCGTTCCAAACCCATAAAAGCTTTGTTTGTCTTTCATACTTTTCTGGACCTTGACAGTGTAATTTTCTTGGCATTCAATGGGACAGTCACAATCCTCCCGGTTTTCATCCAAAATACCTTAAACTGTGTTCCAAAGACGAACGAAGCTTCTATTGGGTTTGGAACGACATGGGGGTAAGTGATTAATGACAACATTTTCATTTTGGGGTGGAGTATCCCTTTAACATAAGGGGACAGCTTTATCATAAGAGCACAGCTGATGACACTTTAAAGAGGTCACGAAATGCCTTTTTTATTATTTTGTATTATTCTCTAAGAACAATAATACAATTTACAGTTTGTGTGAAGATTGTTTTAAGTTCACTTAAATTAAAAGTTATATTTTTCAGAGCCTACTACAGGTGCATCTCCATAAATTAGAATGTCATGGAAAGTTCATTTGTTTCAGTAATTCAACTCAAATTGTTAAACTAGTGTATTAAATAAATTCAATGCACACGACTGAAGATAGTTAAGTCTTTGGTTCTTTTAATTGGGATGATTTTGTCTCACATTTAACAAAAAACCACCAATCTCAACAAATTAGAATATGGTGACAATCAGCTAATCAACTCAAAACACCTGCAAAGGTTTCCTGAGTCTTCAAAATGGTCTCTCAGTTTGGTTCACCAGGCTACAAGTTTACCAAGAAATTTTGGAGCACTTCATGCTTCCTTCTGCTGACAAGCTTTTTGGAGATGCTGATTTCATTTTCCAGCAGATTTGGCACCTGCCCACACTGCCAAAAACACCAACAGTTGGTTAAATGACCATGGTGTTGTGTGCTTGACTGGCCAGCAAACTCACCAGACCAGAACCCCATAGAGAATCTATGGGGTATTGTCAAGAGGAAAATGAGAAACAAGAGACCAAAAAATGCAGATGAGCTGAGGGCCACTGTCA
This sequence comes from Sinocyclocheilus anophthalmus, assembly GCA_018155175.1. NCBI lineage: Eukaryota > Metazoa > Chordata > Actinopteri > Cypriniformes > Cyprinidae > Sinocyclocheilus > Sinocyclocheilus anophthalmus. The sequence continues at coordinate 8,020 of JADLZN010002481.1, read as the reverse complement.
AAGAAACCTGGGCTTCCATACCACCTCAGCAGTGCCACAAACTGATCACCTCCATGCCACGCCGAATTGAGGCAGTAATTAAAGCAAAAAGAGCCCCTACCAAGTATTGAGTACATGTACAGTAAATGAACATACTTTCCAGAAGGCCAAAAATTCACTAAAATTTTTTTTTTTTTTTTGGTCTTATGAAGTATTCCAATTTGTTTGAGATAGTGAATTGGTGGGTTTTTGTTAAATGTGAGCCAAAATCCTCACAATTAAAAGAACCAAAGACTTAAACTACTTCAGTCTGTGTGCATTGAATTTATTTAATACACGAGTTTCACAATTTGAGTCGAATTACTGAAATAAATGAACCTTTCCACTACATTCTAATTTATTGAGATGCACCTGTATGCTTTCTTAATAAATGCTTTCTTTAATTGATCATATTTACTTTAGGCAAAGTCAGAATGCGGCTTGAAGAGCTCTGGCATTGTGTGGAAACTTCCCAAATGCAAGAAAATTTGTTTCTCGCTGGTAATCATTCTTCCATTGATTGATCTTTTATTATGGTACGATATATTTATTTTCAAGCAACCAAGGTTAATTATGATAGAGGCAATGCATATTTATTTTATAGGAGAAGAGGAAACACCCTTGAAATACCAACTTCAAAGAATATCTTCTCAACCACTGCCTAACTGTCCTTTAAAAAGACAGATTTCCCATCCGTCTCCAGGAAATCCCAGATCAGAAACTCTATTGCAATCTTTAAAACACTCAATGACAAAAACACCTCCTGAGGTCAATAGGCCTAAATCATATCAGAAACTGAAAAAGCAGAATAATGATCAACATTTTAGTACATCAAGTAGAAAGAGGAAAGTAAGTTCAGATGTCCTTGAACATGTGAACACTTGGACTGAAGATAAGTAGCCTTAACGTAAATGGAGTGGTTTTAAAGAATTATAAAGACATTTCTAATTATTGTGAAGAGTTTTATAAAGACTTTTATCGTTCCAGATACTCTCAACAGAATTTGGACTTATTCTTTAACTCCCTTGATACGGACCTTATTCCTAAAATTAATGATATTGGAAAGAATTTGTGATGCTCCTATTCAAATTCAAGATATTTATGAGGCCATTGATAAGTTAAAACTTAATAAATCTCCAGGAAATTATGGTTTGACCGCAGAGTTTTATAAAACATTTTTCACCATTTCTCTTCAATGTTTATTTAGAAAGCCTTAAAAAGGGTGTTCTCCCACCCTCTATGACTCAGGGTGTTATAAATTTGATCCCTAAACCTCAAAAAGACCACTCTCAGTTGGAAAACTGGCGACCTATAAGTCTCCTGAATAATGACTACAAAATATTAGCCATGATTTTTGCTAAAAAGATTAAATGTGTCCTAGATGATATAATAGATGAATGTCAATCGGGCTTTATGACAGACAGACTTATTTCAAATAATATTAGACTTGTTCTTGATATTTTAGATTACTCAGATTTGATCCTGGATGACAGTTTTCTGCTTTTTCTTGATTTTTATAAAGCTTTTGATTCCACTGAATTTCCTTTTATTCTTAAGTCCTTGAGTATTTTTGGTTTTGGCCCTAATTTTATTAATGCAATTCAAACTTTGTATAATAATGCCAAATGCCAATGCTTCAATTAAATTACAACATGGTACTACTCATAGGTTTAACATAGAGCGAGGCATTCGTCAAGGCTGCCCTATCTCGCCTTATCTTTTTCTGCTTCCTAAGCAACTTTTAGCAATCCACATTCAAAATAGTAATTTGAAAGGTATCTCTGTGGCAAATCGATCAATATTACTAAGCCAACTGGCTGATGACACAACTCTTTTCTTAAAAAATAAAGATCAAGTTCCTTTAGCTTTAGACAAAATTAAGTTGTTTTCCTCTGCTTCTGGTTTATGTCTTAGTATCCAAAAATGTGAACTTTTATCTATAAAAGATTCTACTGATGTTAAAATTTGTGACGTCCCAGTCAAATCTAAAGTCAAATATCTAGGTATAATTATATGTAAAGATCAGAAAAAGAGATCAAAGCTTAATTTTGAACCTGTTATTCTCTCTATCCGACGCAAATTAAATTCTTGGTTGCAGCGTGATCTGTCAATAACAGGTAGAGTATTGCTTTCTAAGGCAGATGGGTTATCTCGGGTTATCTATCCTGCAATGGTACTGGATGTTTCTGTGGAAATTTGTAGAATGCTGGACAAAATTATAGTTGACTTTGTTTGGAATTCTAAAACTCACTTAATTAAAAAAAGTGTCATGTTAGCTGATCGGGCTATGGGGGGTTTTGAATTAGTGGATTTTTCTACTCTTAATAATTTATTTAAAGTTAAATGGATAAAAACATTTTGAAACAACCCCACATCCTGTTGGAATTTTATTCCAAATCATATATTTAACTCTGCTGGAGGTTTAAATCTTTTTTTTATTGCGCTCCAACTTTGACATCTTTAAAATACCTTTAAATTTATCTTGTTTTCATAAACAGGCTTTAATAAGTTGGTCACTTATACATAATTATCATTTTTCACCACATAGCTACTTTATTTGGAATAATAAAAATATTAGTTATAAAAATAAATCTATTTTTTTCACAATTGGTTTGATAAAAATATACTTTTAGTCAGTCAACTTTTAGATGATAGTGGTGTCCTTTTTACTTATGAACAATTTATGAAAGAATTTTCTTTTCCTGTCCCCCCAAGAGAATATGCCATTGTGTTTGGTGCAATTCCCAATTGTATTATACCTTTAGTAAAATCTGGCCCTAAAGGTTCGTTAGACTCTTCTCTTTTTGATAACACTAACTTATTTGTTGACCGAAGTCTTCTCAATACCATGTCAAACAGAGACATTCGTTATTAATAGATCTCAGATTTTTTTACCTGCTTGTGTGAGTTTTTGGAATACAATTTTTAGTGATATAGAATGGGAAGAGTTTTGGCTTTTTCGACAAAAATTCTTCTTATCTAATAAAGTTGTTGAAGTCTCTATCAAAATTATCCATAATTGTTTTCTGGTAAATTACAAACTTGCTAAATTTAACAGTAGTATTTCCCCCAATTGCTCCTTTTGCTTTCAGTCTGAAGAAAAAATCAATCATTTATTTTGGGACTGTGAAGTATTACTGTATAGTATTCTGGGTTGACTTTTCCAATTTTGTTAAAAAATATTTATATCCAAACTTCTGTATAACCCCCAAAATTGTGTTTTTTTGGTTACTCTTTGAATTTAGACCCTTCTCACTGTAAATCTATTATTAATCTATTGCTATATCTTGCTAAATTTTACATTCATAAGTGTAAATTTTCAAAGAAAACTCCCTACTTTTTATTTTCAGGAAAGATTTTGATGTATATGTAAACTCTTTAAGAAACTAATAATTCTATTGCATGTAAGACTCTTTCATGGTGTAAATCTTATAAGCTAACAGAGTATGCGTTGGAGTATTGTTTTACCCTTTATTGTCTTGTGTTCTTACTTGTCCTTTTTTGGGGGGGTAATTGTTTGGTTGTTCGTCGAGTGCATAAAAATAATAATAATAAAAAAAATGTTGTCTCTGGTACTCTGGTCTGTGAGTGAGGCATATGCGTTCCGGGGGCGTGGCTTTGGACGGCGATTGCAGGGGAGGGTGGGACATTCGCTTTCATCAGGCTAAAGTTAGCATTTTCCAAGAGCTCCTATTGCGCCTTTACCTATGTGCACTAATAAAGCCCAAGTAAAGTGTGACCGACATAAAGATCAAAACACTTTCAAACATAATCTAGGGCTGTTGTGTCCAGATTAAATGTAAAAAAGATCGAATATAAATAGCCTATTAAGTCTAAATATGTAAGTATTTGGCTCTGTGATGAACGTCATAGCAAATACACAAATCTGAATGTCTGTTAAAATCATTTAAACACGATTCAGAAACAGAAAGTAGTGCAGCTGCTGTGTTTACAGGGTTTCCGGGGTAACGTCTGCATTTAAATGAATTATTATTATTACTATTTCTGCAGTTTAGGCGGCCATCTGCTGTCAGAGAGTGAAGGTGCGCCTTCATCCAGAGCGTCTCTCACATGTTCCGCCATGTTCTTCTCGTCCGCGCTTATTTACATCAGAGTGCGCACGTGTCTTTCACGCAGCATACAGCAGTGTTGTGCATTTTGTCCAGTTGATGGGAAAAGTATTCTTAATGCATTCAAAAAATCGGAATAATTAGTAATAAATAATTATTCGGTATTTAGAAGTGCCCACAATAACAATATCGTGCATATTCATTACCGGGATATATCTCATTACCGAATACCGGCTCAAGTCTAATTAATATATTGGCATAATTTCACTTTGATCCTCCAAATTAATGTAGAAACAACATGGTATATTTTAAATGTGTGTTTAGTGGAATCTCTTTACTAAGTAGCCTATTATTAACAAAGGCCAGTATTTTTGATACCAATACTGCTATTGATGTCTCTATTAAATGCATTTTCACCTCAATTTTAGCCATTAATTATATACATTCAACATTATAGTATAATTGAAAGACATTATTTTTTAACATTTACAGGTGCATCTCAATAAATTAGAATGTCGTGGAAAAGTTCATTTATTTTAGTAATTCAACTCAAATTGTGAAACTCATGTATTAAATAAATTCAATGCACACAGACTGAAAACAAGAAAGCAAATCTTTCAAATTGTAGATGTATCCTACTGTTTGCTGTTTTTTTTTTATGAAATAAATGCAACCTTACTGAGCAGAAGAGATTTGTTTCAAAACCATTAAAAAAATCTTACTGACCTTTATTTTTTTAATGGTAGTGTATATTAAGCAGCGAGAAGCACTTGAATCTGTGCTGCAGTGGGGTTTTGCCCTGCGGCACAAGTCCATCCCACGGCGCGCTCTTCCAATTGACTTGATGCAAGGCGGGGCATGCATACCTTAACATGAAGCTTCACTTTATCACATGCGGACACCATCTATAAAAGTTGTTAATACTTCTATAAAGTCTCTTAAATGCAAATATTGTACTTACTATTAAAGTCTACTTCATTTCAACCTTCTGCGTTTCTGGTTTTCATTCGTTCAAGATTAAAATTCACATATTACACACATTTTAATAACTTTATTTCCTAAAAAGAAGGTAATAAATACTGATTAAAGTTGCACCGATTAAATGAACACAGCAAGCATATATATATAAGACATACAACATATTATTTGTGAATCTGGTTGCCCTGTTATGCGCATAAATTATTATCTGTTGAAATTGTCTATTGTAAGTTTCATGTCCCTTTGTCTGACCGAAGAGAGAGAAAAGGGTGCGTCCTTTTTTTGGAATGCAGGGAGAAAAGGGGAGGTGTCCTGAGGTCATGCCCATGTCACGAGTGTAGGTCTGCCATCCTTCTCGCTGGACATGGAGCTATAAAATTGTCTCTTTTGTTGACGGGATTATCAATTTATATGTTAAATGGTCATGGGTATCACGCATCTGGTCCCTGAAAGCCAGTAAAACAAAGATAGTTTGTATCCTAGTTTGAGTTAGGGTCTTAGCACTGTTTTTATTTGAGTCTCTTGAGACTATAAGCTAGATGGGACAGGAACTGCTGAGACACTTCACTGACCCTGCATGAGTTTTACGACTGCATCTGTTGGATAGGAGTCCTTCGATTTGTCTCAATGGAATGTGAGTGTTTCATGTGTGACTCAATAATGTAAGTGGGTCTGTTGTGAGACATAGAGCCTACACATCCCCCTTTTGTGCGGTGATGTTCCCGGTGCGAACATCGGCGGGCACTGGAACAAGAGGCATAGAGAGAGAGAACAGGCACACACAGAAAACAAACAACATCTCCATCACTAATTGAATCCTGGTGCAAGGCTTAGGTAATTTGGGACAATTGGGTCAGGAACACTTGAGATGAGATGGGGGTGCATTGTTTAGGGTTATCTAGTATTGGGTCGTTTCGATTACTCTAGCTGTCAGAGGTTCGACGAGGCGGTATAGGCATCATTTCAATTAGGTTTGTTGAGTTCTCAGGTTCAGGTTCTTGGTCAGTTTTATCACGTCAGAACATGCCCATATTGAAAGACTCTTGGACGGCGTTCACTCACTTGTGGAGGAGGAAGGCAAGTGCCAGAGTCACAACATATCCTACAATAGTAGAAACGCAAAGCACTGTGTCAGCGGCAGACTAAGACCGAATGATTGGCGCGCCGGATCGGGCGGAAGGAGAGCGATAGCTTCTAGAGTTGTATCAACAGGAGTCAAATCAATAAGTTGCGTTCCTTCCTCCTTGATCCTTTCTTCCAATTCTGGATCGAGGACGAAGGAATGCTGTTTGAAGAAGGGTGAGATTTCGAGTTCGGCCTGATACTCGTCGTCAGTAAGGTGGTTCAATGCTAAAACGTCAATATGGAGGATCGAACCCTTAGGGACTTTGATCCATAAAGTTTGGTTGGGCAGGATAATGCGCGTGGCAGTGTCGTGTCGATCATAGGTGAGGGTAGCCGTACGCGCTGGGGTGTCGACTAGCCATCGGTTTCCGACGATCTCAGCTTGTGTTGCCTCAATTTGGTTGGTGACGGCTTTTCTCAACGATTTACGACAAAAAAAAAAAGTTTCAGGAGTCAATCCTAGTTTCGGGACCTGGATTTAAAGTTGAGTTAGCTTCCCTTATGAGGGGCTAGAGGGGAAAGTAAATTGTAGTGAGAGGGTGAAACGAAAAACACAAAGAGAGACACAAAGGAGAAAAAAAAAAAAACAAAGAGACACAAGGACACCGAATGAGGTGAGACAGCAAACGAGTGTCACATGTGTGATACTCCTCTCTACTAGAGGTTTGGTCCTAGCATGTCGCTGAGGAGAGTGTGTAAGTGTTGTGTCTATGCAAGGTGGCTATATGTTTTCCTAGAATGACAGAAGTTATGTCAGTGTGGTGTAGAGTATGAGATTGTCGGTCTGTGTCAGTTGGTTTGATCTTCCCCCTTTTCCTGTCGGTTGGAGACCTGGTGCCTCTTTATCTGGTTTCGATTTTGATTCAATAGGCAACAGGTGAAAGCTTGTCCACAATCTCATGGGGTCCTCTCTAGTGAGGTAGGAATTTCTTTGACAGCGTTCTGCCTTGGTTGGTGATCTGTAGACCATGCTTTGCCTCCGACATGTATTCCTGTGATAGGCCTTTTAGTCGTAGTAGGCGTTTCACCTTCCACACTTCCCTTTGAAAATTGTTGTTGCGGCGAAGGCAAAAGTTGTGCTCATTGTGAGGCACTCTCCAGGTTTGGTGATTGGTCTAGGCGTAACGAGGTCAGTCCCAGTTGTACAGCAGGTGTAACGGTAGTGTCATTTGTCGCCCCGTCATCATCTCGAACGGGGGTACACTCTACCTATTTTGTGAATTCGCAAACCCCGGTGAGGAAGTATTTGTTACCCCGTGTTGACCGTGGTAGGGGTCCCACCTAATCTATTTGGAGGTCCGACCATGGGAAGGATATTCCTTTCCATTGCAGTGGTGCTCGTGGTTTGGATTTGCCGGTTGTAACTGCACACACCAGGCATCCTTTTACATACTCCGCCACGTCCTGCTGCATGCCAGGCCAGTATGCTACTTGCTTGAGCGTTTCGTAGGTGGCCTTGGTGCCATGGTGTCCAGCGCATGGTGAATCATGGGCGTGTGTTAGCATTATCGCCCTTTGGCCCTGAGGTACTACGAGCTTTGGCGCAGTGAGGGGCTCATGGACATATGTGAGGACGCCGTCTTTGAGGTGCAGCATGTGCTTGATAGAGTTGAGTGTGCGGAGGTCATAGGAAGTGGCTATGTCGGAGGTGGGAATGGGATGAGTTAATTGGTCTGAAAGGTGAGCTGCAATAGTTTGCCGTGTCGGATCCGAAGCTTGGAGAGTGAGGAGATCATCAGTGGTGATGATAATGAACAACCCCTCTCAAACCCTTCAGAAGTCTCTTATGCTCATGAAGGCTGCATTTATTGATCAAAAATACAGGCTAA
>JADLZN010002480.1:0-53655 GCA_018155175.1 Sinocyclocheilus anophthalmus | reverse complement strand
TTCAAATTTTTTTTATTTTTTTTTTTTTTAGAGGAATAGCCCATTTAGGCACCGGAACCGTTTTTAAAAAGTCATCGATTTTGGGCAACCCCCCCCCCCCCCCGGTACGATCAGAAACAAAAAAAACAAACAAACGATACCCACCCTATAGTGGAGGCTGCATGTGTTTGGTGATATTTTCTATTTCTATTAAGTGGAGGAGTCGATTTTTTGGCCTCGTTTATGTCTAAAGATCAAGCAAAAATCAAGCATAAAGACCTTAATGCTGTTTCCTTGGTTGTGTTGGGAAAATTTTTTTTTTCTGTCGTGTACTTTTTTTCCGGGGTTGCTTTTTTATTCTTTTCTCCTATACACCCCCCTTTTCTTTTTTCAACCATTTAGACTCCTGTTCTTTTTGCAACACCTCAACCCCCCCCCCCCATCGACCTGGGATTGTGTGTGATTTGTCTAAAAGAGATGAAAAGTAAGCAGATCTAGCAGTTTTTAAGACTTTTACGTAGGAGGAAGTACTTTCCCTCCATGCAATATGAAATACCTCTAGTTTTGTTTCTTCCAGCTGTGCGCCATTTTCCAGGCTGCTCTCTTTAGGGCGTGAGTGTGCTCGTTATACCATGGTGTCTGACTGTTTTCCTTAATCTTCTTTAAAGGAGCAACCGTATCTAAAGTGCTAGAAAAGAGGGAGTCCGTAGTTTGTCAAGTCAAGTCTGCTGTACTGGGGGTTTTTTTTTTTTTTTTCCCCCCCCCCCAAATTCTTCCACATGTACAGCACATTACACACAGAGAATTGAAAGTAGGTTAATATCGACCTTGGTTGCATACAGATACATTAACAGTAAGAACTACTAGGATCTCCAGATAACTGAAACCCACTATACAGAAATAGAATAAGGTTACAAGTAAAAAATATTATATAAGGCAGACAAAGCGGACATGGCAGATAGAGTGCAAAAAGGAAGTAGCAATATCAGTGCAAGATATATATGATTTTGTAGTTGCCCTCGCTGTGAGAACATTTACATTTACATTTAGTAATTTTTCAGACGCTTTTATCCAAAGCGACTTTACAATTGGGGGATACATAACGCGATTCTTCTTAAAGAGGCAAACAGACACAAGAATTTGTTGTAATACCAAGTTCTCGGAACATTGTGGCAAACTTATTATACACCTAGAAAGAAGATCGGAAAGAAATAAAGCGTTTTTGTGTGGTTTGTTTATGATGTGTATTTATGTTTTTATTTAGACTGTTAAAGGGTGACAGTGTTTGTGTGGGTATCGAGGGCCCACCGGGGTGTAGTGCTGTCGTGGGAGGAGTCTGTCGGAGGGTCAGGTTCAGTGGGTGAGTGGGGCCAAAAGAGGGGAGGGGGGGGATAAGGCTACGGGAGGTGAGTATAAAATCTTTCTGACAGGCCTGAGGGATGAACTGATGTCAGGCAGTCTGCTGGTCCTGGCCCTGGAAGATCTCGCAGTCTACCTTCCCTGAGGCCGCCAGACTAAAAGAAGCTGTGTTTGGTGGGTGGGATCACCTGCAAGGAGAGGGCTTTGAGCGGTGAGACGGGCGTTTAAAGTGTCCTGGAGGGAGGCGGAGAGAGCTCCCCCCCCCCGTTACCAATTGATATTCTCAGCCCCCCTGCAATCCTCATCTATGTTCCTTGAAGGGTCTTGCGGCAGATGCGTTGCAGGAACCATATTTATTTTCTCCAAACATGATGCAAGCCCTTCCCCTCACTCGCCCCCGTAAGAATGCTCTCGATGGTTCCTCTGTAGAAGGTGCACATGATGGGTGCCGGGGCTCTGGCTCTTCTTAGTTTGTGGAGAAAGTAGAGACGCTGCTGTGCTTTCTTAGCCAGTGCTGTGGGGGTTGTAAGAACAGGAGTACTGAGATCCTCTTGCACTCCTGTGCCACCCCAGGAACTTCCGGTGCTGCTCACCCCTCTCCACAGTCAACACATAGTGTTTACGGGGACAAAAAGGGGGTGGGCAGATGAGCATGCTGGTGCGCCACTCGCCTCGTCAAGAGCGTCAACCATACAATCTCCTTCGTTCTTCTCCACTTAGAGAGGGATTGTTGTCACCTGCACCACCGGCCTAGTTGTGGAGAGCTCACCGCCTCCTATAGTTTGTTATCTTGTTGTATGAGACCCATACAGGCGTGTTAATCCGCATAAACTTAATGAAGACCCGGTGGGCCAGTTGTCGTTTGGGGACTGGTGCGTTCTAGTCCGCTGGGTCAGACATAAGCAGCAGAGTGAAGAGTGAAGAGGAGGGGGGCTCAGCACACATCCTTGGGGGGGGCCCAGTGTTCAGTGTGATGGTGCTGGAAGTGTTGCTGCCGACCCGTACTGCCTGAGGTCTCCCACCACCCCGTTCAGAAGAGGTCACAACAAGACAGGCCTGCAACAGCGAAGTCACGTTTCGCACGGCCATATGTGCTGTCCGTTACAGGCGGGGAAATGAGCTGTTGCGGGATGATTGTGTTGAATGCTGAACTGATGTCTATGAACAGCATAGTCTTTTTTTTGTCCAGGTGTGTGAGGGCTGAGTGGAGGGTAGTGGCGATGGCATCATCAGTCGAGCGGTTGGACCGATAAGCAAACTGGAAGGGGTCCAAGGAGGGAGGGAGGGCAGACTTGATGTGGTGCATGACTAGCCGTTCAAAGCACTGCATGAGGATGGGGGTAAGTGCAACTGCACGGTAGTCATTGAAGCAGGATGGAGAAGGCTTTTCGGGACTGGAATGATGGTGGTAGCATTGAAGCATGTGGGGACAACAGCCTGGCTTAGCGAGCTGTTGAAAATGTCTGTGAAGACATAGGTGAGTTCCACTGCACAGTCTCTCAGTACACGTCCAGTAATGTTGTCAGGACCCGGAGCTTTGCTTGCGTTGATCCTGCTGAGGGATCTCCTTATGCTGTCCGGGGACAGCGTCATCACCTGTTCGCCGGGAGGAGGTGGAGTCTTCTGTGCAATGGTGCTGTTTTGTGCCTCAAAGCGAACGAAGAAGGGAAAGAGTTCAGCCCCCCCCTTCGCCTTCAGCACGCGGATGGTGCTGTCACAGGTGCGTGCGTGGGGGCTTGAGTCCGTGTAATGGTCATGGACCCTGCAACAGGCTTACGACTGGTCTATGCTGTCGGCTGATTACAATGATGGGCTATCCTCCGTAGTTGTCTTTTTGCCTCTTGATTGCCGCGGGACCAAGGTTGGGCCATACGCATGTCTTCAAGCCTACAACATCAACTTATTCTAAAGCTCTGAAAGCAGCGTTACGCGTCTTCAGGAGGTCAGTGAGACCTCTATGTTAGCACGGTTTTCTGGTTGGACCCACCTTTTCGGACGTGATGGTTCTTTGTGACTGTGACACACAAACAATTTTGCGTGATGTAGCGCTAGTGGACAGTCTTAGGTAGTTTCGTATTTCTATGTCTACTGGAGTTCTGTGGTGTTATTGTATGTTGCAGCTTGTTTAAACTTATTCCAGTCAGTGGTGTTAAAACAGACGTCTTGAAGAGCCTCTGACAACCCTTCCGGCCACACTTGCATCTGTTTGTGAACTGGTTTGGTGACTTTAAAGAGCAGTCTGTATGCAGGCATTAGCATGACAATGATGTGGTCTGAGGCACCGAGGTGGGGGAGGGGGAGGGCCTTGTAAGATCCTCTCTGGGTGGTGTAAACAAAGTCCAAAGTGTTGTTCCCCCGTGTTGGAAAGTCTATGTGTTGGTGTATTTTTGGCAACACACTCTTTAAGTCTGCGTGGTTAAAATCCCCAGCTAAGATGAGAAAAGCACCAGGGTGGGCTGTCTGCTGCTCACTGATCTGCTGGTACAGTTCATTTAGTGCCTCACTCCTGTTGCTGTTGCTGGAGCTGGGAGGGATGTATACAGCAAAGAGCAGTATGGCTGTATATTCCCTCAGTAGATAGAACGGCCAGCACTTAATAATCATAAACTCCACCAAGGGTGAGCAGTGTTTGCAGACCACAAAAAAAGCATGCGGAACCCGATCCTTATGTCAACAAAAGCCCGCCGCGCGCCGGTTCTTACCCCATCGATGCGAGGCTATTCCGCGTCGATAGCATTGTAGCTGGTCGAGATGAATAGCGCAGGACGGAACGCTGTTGTTGAAGCCATGTTTCAGGAACCCAAAACACAACAGTCTATTACAGCCTTGAGGTTTGGAGCGAGTAGTCGGAGTCGTCCCAGGTGTGTCCAAAGAGGTACGTTAGCACGTTACGATGGTGGGGATTTCCCTGCTAGCGTGTGGGGGTTAGCGCTAGCCATAGCCGGATACTAGCGCTTACTCTTCGCTTGTGGAGCCTCCGCTGTGGGCCCAGGGACGTAGTGGGCGCTCTCGTCGTGCTCGGGGGCGGGGCCTTCGGAGCAGATCGCGATTCACGCGCTCTTCGGCGTGCGATCGAGTTTCAACACATAAAAATGTGTCTCTGCCGACCAGCGCAGACTCTCTCTCTCTCTCCCCCCCTCTCCCTCCCTCTCCCCTTATCATTTTTTCATCGTGTACTGCCGGCGAGGACAGGTAGCCGCCAGACATTTCCTACCGCTACATTTCCAATACAGTTACACCTTCTTCACCCATTAACACATCCTGCTGTTCGTCACAGAAATTTTTTTACAACAAAAGACAACCTCATACCCTACATCCTTTCCGACGCTGGGAGCTGCGAGAGATTAGCAGCCTCCCCAGAGTTCTCTCTTTTTTCCCCCTTCTTTCCCCTTTCCCCCCTTTTCTCTCCCCTCTTTGGTTTCCCTTTCTCGTGCCCGGGCCGCTATTTGCTTTTTCGTTAATCGTCCTCTGCCTGCTACAACACTCCCGTGTTTCTGAGTCTTGGATCACATACCGCCCCCCTAGGAATTACGACAACTCAGGAAGATGTATGTAACAAATACACGTCTTCATCGTAGAATGCGCGCCATGATTATAACATATTTTGTAACCCGGTGTGAGTTTGCAGCGTTAGTATATGGAGTGATACACTGAGGACAGATCTAAAGATGGAGATATCATCGGTCTTCTTGCTCGCCGACATGTCCATGCCATATATTGACGCTCCAATGTATCACTTCTGTGATCGTATAATATACAAGTACGGGATTTACGACCAATGCGTAGGTTACTGACACATTCTGTTGTTGACCCACTGGAAGTTTCGAATGTCTCATAAATATCTGCCCCAATGCATCTTTCTCTGCAACTTTATGACATGGTATAATTAATTTCTCCCCGCCAACTGACTTGCTAGCATGCAACTTTTTAGCCACCAGCCTGCCATCCTTTAGCATTTAGGACAAATCACCATTGCAAATGTCTGTCGCACTAACCGTCTGTCTGGTGTCCTTGGTGGTCTGTTTACACGTACAGTCATTGTAATTACTGGCACAGGGGTATTCACTTTAATTATTACCTTATACCTGTATTGTTATATGTCCATAATAAGTGCTACCATTATTCCTTAACCAACGAATCATACTGAAACCAGAACTCCTTGAGAATTAATTGGAAGCCTATACTATAAATATTAGGCGGTTCGCCGATAGTGATTTTCACCCGATTACAGCGATTTACGCCTCCCGTGGCCCCATATGCCGACCCGACTACCCGAGTAATGAGCGATAGTTTTTTTTTACCCAGAGCAGATTAAATCTGACAACACCGACATTAAAAGTATCCGTGCTTCACTATTTTACAATACAACTAAATAAATATAATAAAACAAATTTCCTTATTACTTTCCGTACACACTTTTTTAATGTACCAACTCTCATTTATGTATAATGATTTAATCCTACGTATGGACCCGAATCATTTTACTTAGACCAAGCCCCTTGTTTTCTTGGACACCGTACATTCACATCCGAAAAAAAACGCCGGAGCTCTATATTCAGGGTTTCTAGTCTGTGAAATGGCTAAAATTCCCAACCCACACCCACCATTTTTAGGTTCCGCCGCCCCCGCGTTCCATCTACTACTGCAGTAAAAATCCACAAGCCTGTCTGCCCATGCACTCCGAATGTCCTGCGGTTGTACACACACACTCAAACATTTGATCGCGCTGTAAACAAATTAAACCAAAAGTCAAACTACAGCTGCCGAGTCGTGCACTGTCCCGTGAGCTGACTGGGACAAAAACTCCCTTTGTGATTTTAAAACATAGGCCAGTACCCAGATTTGAAGACTACAGTAGGATTTAACTTTTACTGTTAATAAGATTTTGGTAGGCTCCTATTAGATGGATAGCCTAAATGCCCCAATCTAGTGGGTATCTTGTTTGTTTTTGTTTTTATCGGATATATCAACCCCAAAGGGTATCTTTTGTAAACGGGATGTGGGCTACATTACCAGTTTTTACCATATTCAAAGCCACACCTTACCATAGGAACTATGTAATATGAAAATAATTGAAGGACCCAAATGGTTTTACTGAGAAAACACCGACTTTCCAACCAAACCCGCGTTACCCCTGGAAAACCCAGGGGGGTCGTCATTTCAACTACAGTGTCGTCTTTATTCGGGCCCAATACCCGGTTTATTGATCACTTTAAAGCCCTTAGTTTATACGTTCATTACCTTATATGTAACAGAAGCAGCTTTAAAAATTGGTAAAATCTATCTAGCTAAATGTTGAAACACATCAATAAAACTTATTAAGGGAGGCCAAACACTTTCTTAGCTTTTATTCAGTCTAGTAATGTACCAACGGACTTATTGTCACTAGTGTAACATTTTTCATATCACAGACTGTTAAGCATTTTTGAGGGGGACTCACCCGGGTATCGGGACCCCCGATACTGGAGCTCCTGTTACTGTCTCACCTAAAAGCCCCCGATACCATTGTTCATCGATGCCAACCACACCCAGAGTGTATAATTGTGTCCCCCCACTCCCCTCAGACAAACGGACAGAAGCACCTATTTCACAATCTCGACAATCAGAACGCAGAATGCAGTTATTAGTATGATTCAAGAGTCTACGAAGTATACGTATGCACATTAATATACAATTCATTCAGTATTAATGTGTATAGCTGAGATTTGCGACCCGCGGTATAAGACATCTAATATCATTCGCTGAGGGCTTGAGCCCCCGTGGTTGTTCACCTCCCCTTCGCCACCCCTTATAAAGCTTCTTTTAGTCCCTACACTTTTTCCTCTGCTTTCAACATGGCACAGCATTCATTCACCATGGACTTTCTGGCGACAAGTGAAACTAGCAGCCTGTGTGTTTATTTTAAATTGCGATCGGCTGTACCCTGTACCGTTCCCTCTCCTTTGCACCAGTTACCACATGTGTGTTGCGTTGCATGTGCCGCGTTTCTTGCTTCATCGAGGTTTGCATTAATATGGTGGCCTTTGGAAATCAATAAAATGCGCAACCATCAGATGCAAAAAACACAGTTAGGGAGGATTATAGCGCATGGTCCCGCACTTTTTACAGCACATCGTGTATTACAGTACTACGCCGCGGCAATGGGGAAAAGGCCCCAAAAGCCCCCCCTTTTTTCTAAATGTATTAAATTCAGATGTAGGCTACCATAGGAAAGGAGAGAAGAAAATAAACAGGGAAGTCAACAAACAACTTGTAAAATACTTTGAATGGGCCTTAATTAAGTGGGGCAAAAATAAAAAGAAGGATATACCCGTCTAATACAAATAAATTTTTATTTTTCAGAGAAACAGATATATTATCTTACCATATTGCTGTTACTAGTGGTGCATCGGTAATATAGTGCCTTTATGGAAGTTGTGCGGATAGCAAACTAACCACTAAAACCTGTGATATACCAAAAATTATTATTATTTCAGTGCGACTACCAGTCAAATTGATACCAAATTGGGAACAAAATTAGCAGACTGATCCCAATAAATATTGAAGTTCAGGTTTGCCATGCAAGCTGGTGACAGCCATGCCCAGGATATATTATGCGGTCATCCTTAAGGTAAGGGTCAAACCCCCGACAAGGTAGGGATATGTTGTTGTAAATATTGAATAGCCTGTTTCTTAGCGAATACCTTTTTGTTTATCGTACTCATTACATTTTCTATCAAGTTACTATAAAAATTCGCCAAGCTGAACTTTGTCTCTGACACCCAGGCATTAAACTGTGAGTTCTTGTCATTCTTAGTAACCAGTCTAAGTATAGCGCAATAAACTGCTGCCATAATGCTCCCGAGAAATGTTGAACTCCAGGTGTCTGACAAAATTCTGGTGTGACGGTCTCTATCTTGAAGAAATTAAGTTAACAAAAAACATCACATTATACAGTTACTCTTTGGTTTTCGGTTACACAAGATTTTTAAAAATGTCCACCAAACGCCCGCAATGAAAAGAGGTACGGCGGTATCGCGCAAGGACCAAAATAGAAAACCCCACGCTACGGTATGGGTGCAGGCTGCGCAAAAATATCTGGGTACTCGGTGCATCCCTACTTAAAGAGACATTCTTAAAAACTTCTCAACAAAGGCACATAGCTTAAATTACAGGAACGTATGGTTATTGTATGCATACTCTCACCTTTATTGCTTCTATATTAGACCCACTCACTCTGGGTGGATTATCAGCTGAAAATAACACCAAACATGGCAGTTGCACACCTAGGCAAAAGCACTGCATCACGTCCACGTCTGAGAAAACTTTCATAGGTTTTTTTTTTTTTTTTTTAATCACACACACACCGGATGCGTCACATTCAATTCAAGCAGCGTTCAAAACAGTTTATTTAATCACGGGCAAAAGTTCACTTCAAGAATGCACAAAGTGACATAGATGAGTTTGAAGAAACAGCAAAACGGAAAGAGAACGCGCATATATATCTAGCTCTCTATAGAGCATACAGACTTTATTAGGAGGCACACCTAAAGGCCAACGTTCCTGAAAAATGCAAAAAATACACAATCTTTCAGCCTAGCGTTTGGTCATTATGTACATTAATAACAATTTGGGACAAATTTATGTAATTTAATGGAAAACTATGTGAATGGCGCTCTGTGGCATGGCAAGATTTCTGTCGGCTGCATGTAAATATTTCTTTGCTTTCTCACGTCACTAGCTTTGTTAGCGCTGACTAACAAATGCATTAATGTCACCAGCTGGATATAAACTAACTCAGATAGATGGTAACAATCATGACATTATGCGTTTGTGTTGGACTTGTGTGTGTTTTGTTCACATTGTTTTAACCACTTGAGGTACTAATAATATTCTCGTCATCTCAGCCTTGATGGCAAACATACTGCTGTTCTTTCTCTACTAATGCAGCATCTAGTCAACAGATTAATTACTTTATAATGATATGAAAACATGTACTGCAGTATACTGTATACATATGGTTTCATTGTGTCTGTTTTAAATCTGCATCTGAAGTGTCCCGCTCTGTACAGTGTACAACCTTATGTGTCAAAACAAACAGCATGTGCATTCAGTGATTCCGCCTCTAGAGGCCGCTTAGTACTGGTAATGAAGTGGACCTACCAGGGACATTCTTATAATCAATATGATAAACCACAGGGTTTACTGGAAACTTAACACAGGCTTAGTACACACCAAAGCGGAATGCTTCAGATCCCCTAAAAGTGGGGATAACAAATCTGTGTAACAAGGCCAGGAACAGGACTATCAAAGAGATCAGCAGTGACAAAAAAAAAAACTACTCTGAAAAAGATATATTAAAAAAAACAGTCTTCAGCCAATGGCCCCAAGCATCAGTCTTGACAGGCCTGAGAGAATCACAAGTAATAGGACACCACCCCCACAGTTGTGGGAGAATCAATAACTGGCAGGACGTTTATGGAATTAGGTTTTTTACTGCTGGTTGAAAAGCCCAGTCTCACCACTCCCCACCCGCTTGATCTACACTTCACACTACTGTAACGGATTGCCAGGAGAACAAGGTTTAGATCCTGTGCAGAATTTCATTAAAGTACACATAATCAGAAACAAAAAAAACGTGGCAAAAACAAAGGGAACAAGAAACAGGACGTAACGACTTCCCTACTGCCAGCAAGGACATGGGACAAGTGAGATGGAATAAATTAGGATTGAAATGAGGAGTAAAACGACCAACAGGCGTGGACCATGGTCAGAACAGAATCGACAACGGCAAGGACTATGGGAATTAGCGGTCAAAACAGAACAGTGAACGCGGACGCGCGCACCAAAGTGGCCAGTCCAGGGCCAACACAACCAGGACACTGACTTCCCCCCCTCTACGGAGTGGATTACCAGGGCTCCACCAGAAAACATAAAAGTTTTCAGGAGGGAGGGGACTGAGGTGGGACCCGGGGGCGAGGGGAAGGCGGGCCAGGACATGCAATGGAAGGGGCGTTAGGGGGAACAGAGGTAGACCAGGGTTATGAGAGGTGGAAAACCGGCAGGGTGGAGGCCAAGGCGGGCCAGCAGGAGAACCAGAAGGCCCCAACAACCATACAGAGAACCCGCAGATAGCCAGGATGGAGACGGAGGGCGTGGAGGCAGTGAGGCTCCGCCAAACGGAACCGCGGGCAACCAGAGCGGAGGAAGGAATTCCGCCAAGGCAAACACTGTGGAAAACCCTCTCAGCAACTCGGGGAAAACTGTAAACAAGAGCAGAAAGAGTTTAGTACCAGCCTCGATGCCTGCAACAGGACAAGCTGATTGCTCCACAACGGTCCCCGTGAGCTCCCGGACTGTGAGTGACTTCCCTATGACTATGAGAGATCATGAAGGAGCAGGCTCGAACGTGGACCTTGTGAAGCTCCAAAAAGGAGCGGATCAGGAGTGGGCCTCAGCGGGCTCCGGAGGGAGTGAGTTCTTAAATGAGCTCTGTGGCTCCCGGACTAGAGCAGGATCGGGAGTCTGGGACCTTGTGAGCTCCAGGGACTAGAAACGGGTTTTTGGAGGTGGACCCTTGTGACTCCGGCAGAGAGGGATATGGAGGGGACTTGGAGGGAACTCTTGAGCTCCCGGAATGGAGCGGGCTCAGTTAGGGACTGTGATGTCCACGGACTGGGGAGGGACTTCCTTAATGCGCTCTGAGAGGTCCCGAAACTGGAGTGGGCTCTGAAGTGGGCTCTGTGAGCTCCCGGATTGGAGCGGGCTCTGGAGTGGACTCAGAGGGCTCCCGGATCGGAGTGAGTTCCTTAATGAGCTCTGTGAACTCCCGGACTGGAGCGGGCTCTGAAGTAGGCTGTGTGGCTCTGGACTGGCGAGGGCCGAGAGTGGACCCTGTGAGCTCCCGTAGGAGGCGGGTTCTGGAGGTGGACTCTGTGTGAGCTCGGAATGGAGAGGGCTCTGGAGTGGACCTGTGAGCTTCCAGGGACTGGAGCGGGGCTCTGGCGTGGACTTTGGAGCTCCCGGACTGAAGTGACTTCCTTAATGAGCTCTGAGCGCTCGTGAACTGGAGCAGGCTCTGAGTGGACCTTGTGAGCTCCCGGACTAGAGCGGGCTCAGGAGTGGACTCAGAGGGCTCCCGGATTGGGAGTGAGTCATTAAATGGCTCTGTGATCTCCGGACTGGAGCGGGCTTTGTTGATTTCGTTGTGGATGTGGTGAGCTCCCGGACTGGAGCGGGGCTCTGGAGCTTTCCAGACTGGAGCGGGCTCGGAGGTGCCACCTGTGAAGTCCCGGACTGAGCGGCTCTGCTGTCTCCCTCCTTTTCGCCCTCCGCCGCTTAGTGGGAGTCTGAAGGGTAGAGGTGGTGGGAAAATTCCTGCGGAAGGGTTCTGATTGGTCTGGTATTGCCCACTGACTTCGACTATGGAGATACTTGACGAAGACCCAGAAATCCAGGATCCTGAGTTCCTCCATTTCCCACTGGGGCAAAGGATCATCCAAACAGACATTAAAGAAGTCCTTAAGTGCAGCCTCATCATAATTCAACCCCACCGAAAACGTCCAAAGCGTCTGGGTAAAACCTCCAAACTCCAAATTCCCTGCTGCCTCAGAGCCATTAGAGCCCGGTGTCGAGCCACTCACTCCTTCCCTGTGGCAGGAGGGGTAATCCGCATGTCCATAGTCCAAAACAAAAGCAAAAGCCAAATAAACTGCTGGATCTTGTGGTGGCTGCAGTATTCTGTCACGGAACACTGAAAGAAGGTTAGATCCAAGTGCAGTTTATAAAGTACAAATAAACAGAACAGAACAAAAACGTTGCAAAAGGTAATCCAAAACACAGAGAACAAGAAAACAGGAAGTAACGAATTCAATACTGCAGCAAAGACAGACAGAGTGAGCATGGAATAAATAGTGATGGGATGATGAGTAAATTACTAACAGGTGATCATGATCAGAAAAGAAACGACAGGCAAGGGACTATGGGAATTGGAGTTCAAAACATGTAACAGTGAAACGGGAAGAGCGCATTCAAGTGGCCAGTCCAGGGCACCACAACCAGACACCGTGATAACCTACCCATCCTGCAACCTCCCTCACACAGCAACACTTCCACTATTTTGAACAATAAAATGGGTGCAGGAGGCGAAATGATTATTACCCCAAAGCGCATGAAAAAGTCCCAGCAAGAGCAGGGCAAGGCACGGTGGTCAAGTTGTTAAGTTAGACAGACGTAGCCTATGTTTCAAGCCAGGTCGCCGCTGGTAACCTATCATTGCTTGCCTTTTTAGCGGCTGCACAAACCCCGCCTGTACTCCCCCAGCAGGCAAAGTTCCTTGGAGGTAGTTTTTACGCGGAATGAGAGTATAGTCCTAGCCAATAATTGGCCTAGAAAATCGCACAATTTTTCATTTCATCGGTCTTGTACGCTTCATTGTAAACTACAGAAAGTCAAGTTTTAAAAAGGACAAACTATAGAAAAACTCTTTGGGTATGTTTATGAGCGAGATGCTAAATGTTTTTTTCTTATCAGATTCAATGATCTATGCTAAGCTACAGCTAAAAGTGCTACCGCCAGACCCGGAGATCGGCTGAATGAATTTGAAAACGGTAAAACTCAACTGTTTACTCTAGGGGAGTTGGAAAATGAGCCTATTTTCAAAAATACTGGAGTGTTCCTTTAACAAGGTTCGTGTTAGAGGATTGTGAAATGGGTCTTCGAAAAGCATGAGACTAACGCCCCTTTTCCACGCAGCGAACTTTCCCCAGGAACGTAGGACTTTGGGGCCCCCCCCCGGTAGCAGTGTGTTTTACACAGCCCCAAGCACCAGGATCTACAAGCGACAGCTAGCCCACAGCGGTAAAAATTTGCCACTCAGAATCTCCCTGCTTGCGAGGTAGTACTTTTTCAAAGGTCCGAACTTTCGGGGGTGGGACTTGGGCGCTGAGCATGCTGATTGGTTGAGTTCACGCAGCATTGTATTTCAACCACCATATATTTGCATAATTTCCAAAATATTACTGTTATTGTGTCATGAAATTTAGTTTTAAAAGTATTTCAGGCGTGAATGTAGTTGTTTAAAACTCAAATCTGCGGTTTATGGGTAAATCTAACAGGTAATCTTTGATCTTTATTCTATTAATCTATATAGAGCTGCACGATTCTGGATAAATTGAGAATAACAATTTTTGTCTCAAATTGAGATCACGATTCTCCAACGATTCTGAACTAAACTAAATAATGTGTGACAAAATATTATTGCTGCAGTCTATTTAAAAGTGTTTAATTAATTTGAATGAATTATTATACATTTTAAAGGGGTCATATGATGCGATTTCAAGTTTTCCTTTCTCTTTGGAGTGTTACAAAAAGCGATGTGAATAGATAAGATCCCTGAAGTTGAAAGACTAAAGTCTCAAAACTAAAGAGATATTCTTTATAAAAGTTAGGACTCTGCCACGCCCCCCTAAAACGCTCGTTCTAACACGCCCCACATATCTACATCACTATGTGGAAAAATTTGCATAACGCCACCCAAATGTTCACCCAAAGAAAGAAGGCGTGGTTTCAGTAACCGCAGGTAGTGTTGAAGCAGCATGTCCGGGAGAACCTGGGTTTCTGTTAAGATTACTTCAACAAACAGAAATGCAGTTAATGACGGAGCGTTAGTGAACCTAGGAGAGGAGGGTCCTCTGACTTGGCTATGACAATCTGGTGCTTCTGAATCAGCTACTGTTTTGTTACTAGTTAAATTATTTGTTATTGACTGTTCAAATGCAGAGTTTTTTTGCGCATTGTGTGTGTGTGTGCGAGAGAGAGAGAAGCTGCATCCCAGAGCGTCAGTCCTGATGCTTCACTAACATCTAATGCTGCTCTGCATCACAGCATCAGAATCAGTCAGATTACGCAACACACTCCACAGAAACTACATCATACGGGAAACCCAAACACAACCAGCAGAGTAAGTGCAATGCTATGGCACTAAAGACGAGAGTACAGTATGGAAGCAGTACTGTACACAGGGTAAGTAAGAAAATGAGAAGCCACGGTGACAAGAGGACAGGAGAAGCGGACACAAGTGAGATTGAGCGGGCGGACACAGAAAAACATGGACCTCGCACGGAGCAGAGATGTTACACTGTGATCGACTCAGAGGGAAACAGAAATGCACTCTACACAGAACTTTGTTTATTTCGCACAAATACCAGCATATACGGACAGAGTTATATGATAAGTACAGCAGAATCAATCCCGAATTTAAACTATTTCAAAACAGGCGAAACTGCCATTACTGTTACCGCCGAGAACAGAAGAAACTTGGCTGTGGTGTTTGCTGCTCAACTAGTGTTGCCGGTCACATAGACGAGAAACATCAACCCTGGCCTTGCTGACGGATGTTTCCAGTTAACAGGTAGATTATTATTATGCCAGAATTACTGTATTATATTACTTCGATGTTAATTTTGTTCTGTCCCTCTGTTCTAATCCCTTATTATTTTATTTTATTTATTACTTACTAGCTAAATCATTTGCACTCATGTAACAACTTTTTATATATATTATTCTATTTAATGACAACTTATTATTATCTGTTTCTTGTTCACACACAGTGTCCTTTTTGTAAGAAGTCCAGCTGAAATTTGGCCTTTGGCAATTACCCCCTCATGGCGAAATTTTGTCACGGCCAAAAGCACTCTTAATTGAAATTGACATGACGCGAAACGTGGGATAGAGATCAGCCGAGAGAGAAAAGATCGAGAGAGCGGAGAGACGACCCCGAGTTGAGAGAGAGAGAGAGGAGTATGAGGGCTCGAGGGATGGGACGAGAGGAGAGAGAGGGGGTCACATCACAGTCGGAGTCAGCTGTCTAAAAGTGGGCTTGTGTAATGCACCAATATTCCAATCCTGGGTTCGTACGAGACGCTGTTCCCTTTCGGGTGGACTGATGGTCAAAACGACATTGCCCATTATTACTGTTTTCTAATTGATTCTCTGAAACGATGAGCGCCCGATATATGGTAAGGGGCCCCCGCTTACATTTGACGGTGCTTGCAGTGTCGGCCAATCACCAATTGCAACTGGGTCAGTGGCCCAATCGAGCAGGACTGCGCTTGTCGGAGGAGGGGACTTTGTGACAACTAGGTTTGAGAGATGCTGCGTGGCCATATAGAGGACTACACACTAAGGTACATAGTATTTGATAAAATAATGGTTTTGAAAGTAAAGCATTGTCAAACCTTCCTTCGGTACCCCCAATACCACAAAAGAATGCTCTTTCAAAAAAGCATCATTGGACCCTTAATATACACTACAGTCAGATGTTTCTGTTTTTAAAGACTTCCTTTGCTCAGCAATGCCCTGTTTATTTAACCGCACAACAATATACCGCAAAGTCGTGTCATATTTGTGCAATCTTTTACATTTAAAAGAAAATGCTTTCTATGTGAATATATTTTCACAAGGTAAATTATTCCTATGACACCAAGTGAATTTTCTCAAGCATCTTCTCCCGTACATGACTCCTCAGACAAATCAATTTTTCACAAAACACCCCTTTGATCCCTCTGCGATTGCTGTTCAAGCAATGCTCTATACGTTATTTGTAACCCTATTTATAACACTGCGTACAATTTTTTCAGGTTCTTTTGCTGACTGAAAGAGTCCGCATTTCATCCTGGCAAATCAAGCACTTTGTTACCATTAGACACCATATCTGCCTCCACCCACCATTCAAAAGCTTTGGACGTCCCAAGAATTGCCCACCAGTATTGACGGTTAGTTACTATCCAAAAGGGGCTTGCACCCTGTTTTGACTACGCAGAATTGCATCAGCATCAGTTCCTCTTTCTATCTGAATCCGATTACTTTCACCCCCGTATTTCTGTGTCTCACTGATGAATGGAATGTAAGCGAAATACTCCTGTTGTAGTTGGAAACAGACAGTTTTGAGATGTTGGGAACACAGATTTGACTGCTCCCGGTTCCGACGTTTGTACAACGGTTTCATAGACTCGTGGAATAGTTTTGTCATTTAGAAAATGACGATGACCCGGGTGTCTGTACGATAATAGCCTAACGTAATTTAAGAGGCTCTATATTAATTGAGTACTATGTGACAATGAAATGGAAAACGGCAATTACTGTTTGAGATAATAGTTCCTCATGTAACAGTACTGTATGTACATCTCCGACCCTAATCTGTGGCTATTAATCGTTTAACGAACCCAAAAGACCGGGGGGGGGGGGGGGGCCCGCGGGCGTGGTGTCCGCCCACCTTACTTTACCCCTTTTCGTACTATGAAATACGAGCTGAGGAACCAATTGCCAGCCTATTGCACTAGGCGGAGCGACCTGATGTCTTCCACCCAGTCCCGCCGCTCGTTGCAGACCATCTCATCGGTACTTGCGTGTTCCCAGTCCAGGGGCCTCACACTCACACAAGTTCGAACTTGCGAAG
Organism: Sinocyclocheilus anophthalmus; assembly: GCA_018155175.1. Taxonomy (NCBI): domain Eukaryota; kingdom Metazoa; phylum Chordata; class Actinopteri; order Cypriniformes; family Cyprinidae; genus Sinocyclocheilus; species Sinocyclocheilus anophthalmus. Next base: position 36,881 of record JADLZN010002480.1, on the reverse strand, counting down.
TCCCCAGAATACCCGAGGAGGCAAGTCGCCACACAGTTTGCCGTCGCCTCCTTGGTATTGAGAAAACCGTGCCCGCAGACTCTGTCCCCAGACCCAATTTGCCTAATCTAGTATAGGTACTTTAGACCACGATGACAAACGCAGCGACAGGCAAAACAGGTAGGACGCCGTAAAAAGTTCCTTGGGACCAAAGTGTTCAAGGTAATTTCGGTTGGAAAAAGTTGCTTAAGAAAAGCTTGGCCCCAGACAGGTGTTCACCTCCTGTCTAAAAGTCTTGCACTGGAACCAAATGGCCCGATCTTTACCAGCTCTTCAAAAGATCACGGAGCAATTGCTGAACGTTCCCCACCGGCTGCTTCAAACGCTCCACTATCATTCAGGTCCCCAAAACAATCTAAATCACTGGACTTAATGATCACAGACCTGTCACTCACACGTCTGTGGTCATGAAGTCATTTGAAAAACTGGTCCTGGCCTACCTGAAGGACATCACTGGACCCTTGCTGGATCCTCTTCAGTTTACCTACAGAGAAAACAGGTCTGTGGATGACACAGTCAACATGGGACTGCACTACATCCTACAAAATCTGGACAGGAACTGGGAAATTATGCAAGGTCTACTTTGTGGGACTTCATGTTCCAGCCTTCAATCCCATATGCATGGATCTTCTCTCAGCCAAAGCCCGACCCCAGCTTCTCTCGTACCACCCTCAACACTCCCTGTCAGGGGATTACCAGCTTCTGACGAACGGCAGCAACTAGTGAGACTGGGGAAATCCCATCCAGGACCTCACAATAAAACAATGGTGCAAACCCTGGGGTGCGTTCGTCCCCTACTGCTCTTCTCCCTGTACACAAATGACTGCACTTCAAAAACCCCCTGACAGATCTGACGCTATCTACGGATGGTGAGGGGTTGCTTCAGACCGGTGAGCACGTGGTGTCTGTGCAGTCTAACAACCTGGAGCTCAACACATCAAAAGTGGAGAGTGTGATAGGAGATCACTGCTCTCCCCCATACATCCACACAGCCATGGGCCGGAAGGAGATTCATGCACGGTCTGGGCACAGCATTTTCTCAAGATCTGGCGTGGGACGTGCACTGCCTCGCCCGGCAGAGGCAGTCTGTCTTTGCGCAGGGAGTTCAATGCACACGGGGTGTACACCGTTCTTGGGTCATTGGCGTTGTCCTGTGTTTCTCCCCTGTTTGGTTGGTTCCGTACCACTCGGGCCTCGGCGGCCGCCCCCGCGCTGCTGTCGCGAATTACCGAATATTTTCCCCGGTTCCAACACCCAGAGGAGGGATAGTAGCTTACAACAGAACACCCCCGCCTGGCGACTCGCACACCTCGCAGCTGGCCGACCTGCCGCGTCTCTTGTATGTTTTTTTTCTGCTGCCCCTCTGGGTAACGTATTCTTCTGCCAACGTCCACTGCTCAGTTGTTCGTGCAAGGTTTGAATGTGACTGGCATTCGCTTCTGGTACACCCTGTCTCGGTATCTCGGCGTGGTGCCCTCCTTCCGTGTTACGCTCCTTAGTGCGCTTGTACTGCGTGTCCCGGTCGCAGCTTGCATTGCCGTGCCGTGTCAGTCACCGCGTTTAGCCCTCCTGTGGGCCTCTGGTGATTAGCTCCTTAAGAGCTTAGTCATGTCCTTCTTCTTGAACCGCAATAGAAATCGCACTCTCGGTGCGGCGTTGTTGTCTACTCCCTGGCTTTTATTTTCCACTTTTGCCGCTTTTATCGACCCTGTTTTCCTCTACAGCCACTCTCTACTGGCCGACATTTCCTTGTTTTGCTCGTTCTCTGCACCAATCCCTTCCCTCTTCCCCCCCAGCCTCCGGTCCCGGCCTGCCGGCCAGACCCACACCACATTTAACCCCAAGTGTCCTTGCTCGGTTGCGTGGTTTTAAACTGAAGCACCGCCCCACAAACCCCATAGTTCATCAATTCATCCTACATCACCCTGCCTTTCCCCCCAAAAACCGCAACCGACCCCTGAAATACAAACCCGTCTAAGTACATACGTCAACGCTTACCGGTCAACTTAGACCACACACCTACCCCAATACTACAACAGTCCATGTGTATGACACAACCCCCAATTGTGGTTGCACCCTACTTGCCTAGCCCACAATGGGATCCCATCCTCCAGTGCCATACAATCCAAGTGTGCCTCCTCCCCAAAGCAACCCGGTGAAGAGGTAGTCTGGCTGGCCCTGGTGTTCACAAAAAAAGGGGAGGGCCCGCAAACAACCACGCGGACATTCACAAAGCCCGGCACGCAGGGACGCCAGACACATACACCCTCGAGTCCACACAGTTAGTTTCCCGCGCTTTCCCACCCCATTAGGCCATATGATTTTGCCTACCTACTCCCCCCTGATCATGTGACTGCTCACACACACCACTTTTTGAGAACAGTTCTAAAAATGGACCAAGGAAAACACTGAAACACGATTAAAACCTCGGAACAACAGAGCACCGTTGCCCCCCAATAACCCAGAGTGGTAAAAAAACATGCCCTTATCGTGCAATGTACCATAGATGCATGTGTACGACATTAAAGACTCATCAATTGCCCCCATGGTTTCCAGAGATAATCGCACTATGTACGTCACGTGTCAATCTAAAAATTTCAGTTGTATTAAAAAAATATTTTACTGACATGACATCATCTGCGTGACAGTTAACAACAACGGCAGTTTTTCATGCACCCTGTAATAGCATACTCTAACCATTACGGATACTTGGCCCCATTGGCCAATTATAGATACCAACTAACCTGCTCTATAAAGGCTGCAACCTGCTGTCATATACTGAGCTACCACATATGAGAATTGAGTTATTTCATGGTATAGTTAACATGTTTGGGAATATTTCGAATAAAAAAGAAATGCAGTTTCAACGGAGGGGGGCCTTTGATCGGTCCGTGCCCAGGCCACAGCTGCATCATAATCCGTCCCTGGGACAGATATGAGCTATTCAGAAAAAACTTCAAATCCAGGCATTGCAGAATGGTAGAAAAGAATAATTCATATTTTAAACGAGGAAGTTGTTTTTGAGTTTTGAAACTTGCAGTATGTTTTTATTGATAAAATAGTGAGCATTAAATATTAAAGTAATTTTAAAATAAACATTGAGAATATTTTCATTCTCATTTCTTGACCGCTTTAAGTGAGGGAGAGTTGTGCAACATCAGCCACACTCTCTTCCCAATTCTCATCCGGATCCAGTGGCAAGACAACTGGAGATGGGCGTGGGTGCAGTGGATGACCAGGACGTCTTCAGTGTCTTGTCACAACCAGAGGTGATATCTCTTACTATCGTCAATGCACTATACTATCGTATGTTGGCACAACCCTAGTATCCAGTATGTTGTTCAATAAAATGCTATTTGAGAAAGTCCCTCCCTCTAATGCAAAATGCCTCTAACTAGCAATAGCAAGTAGCAAATCAAAAATTATTGCTGTGATGCAAACTAAAGGCTAATGGCTGTTTAAGAAGCAGATGAGTCCTTTGATTTGTCCATCCCCAATTTTCTGTTTAAATATGAAATATGACAACATAGGAAAGAAAACTGTACTTGCCAAACCTTTTCATTGGGTCTTTAATAAATTTGCAGGAATAATCATAAAATAAAAAAGTAACCAAAATGTATTTAAAACAAGTTGTTTATAATAAGTAAAGAGTAAAAAATAGTATGCATGCTCTGGCAGAAAAGGCATGTCATAATAGCACAGCCAAGAGAAGAGAAGACAGTGTATGCATGAATTTTTCATAATTTATAAGTCATGGCTGCTGTATTTCACACATGCATTCAATGAAAGCGTTAGGCCCACTTAGACAGTGGTTATATGAATTATTTTGTCATTAGATCTGTGAGTTTGGCTTTGGACAAGATTCCCCTGCTGCTCACACAACCACATGCAGTCCTCCCAGTTGGCCATCTGCTTAGCATTTCAGTGTCTTTGAAACTTGATGGGAATTACAATACTGCTAATGTAACACTTCACAGTCCAAGGACTAGTCACTCCACCACATGGCAGCAATTTTGATTCCATATTCCAAGTCTTACCACACAGTGTGACAGCATCCTCTCTCAAAGAACACAATGCTTATACTCTGACAAAAAAGCTCTGTTCTTGTGGTAACTTTTGGTACATGTGCAGTTTTCCTGCACATATAAATGTATGCCTAATGCTAGTACAAATTTAGTCTTCTGCCAAAAAAATGCTCTTTCCAGAATTGTCACGTAGAGATGTTATTTCATGCATATCCTTTTTGTCAAGTCACATTTCCTTGATTGCCATCCCTGACCATGCCGATGGCTGCCAGCGTTACATGAAATCAGACAAATTTGTGTTGGCTGTTCCCAGGGCAGGCATAGGGGACACTGACAATAATGCTCAGAAAAAAGTTTTTAGATTGAGGTGCTGTTAAGACCGAAGTGAAAGTGAAGTGACATGTGGCCAAATATGGTGACCCACTTGGAATTAGGGCTCTGCATTTATCCCATCCAAAGTGAACACACACACACACACCGTGAACACACACCAGGAGCAGTGGGCAGCATTTTTGCTGCGGCACATGGGGAGCAGTTGGGGGTTTGGGACATTGCGCAAAGGCACCTCAAGGTTGTGGTATTGAAGGTGGGAGAGAGCGCTGAACATTCACTCAACCTACAATCCCTGGCCGGTATTTATGCAGGACTGAACCACAACCCTTTTTGGGTACGAGTACGACTCTATAACCAATAGGACACAACTTCCCAATGTGAGCATGTGCTCACATTGGTATCATTCCTTTTTCCTCAATCTGTTTGAGGTTTTTTTTATTTAGTGAATGAATTCTAAATGAGGGCATGAAAACAAAATGTCTTATACGTAATTGTATTTGTACATCAAGATGTTTTTTCTTCTGCCTAAAATATATGCTGAGATTTTTTTTTAAAAGATCATTGTAATTGTAACGGTGCTGAAACATGAAGCAAACGAAGACAATGGTGTACCAACCCAAGTGCAGTTTTTCACTCCATTTTCACTCTAAAGAAGTGAAAATCCAAAACCAAACTATGAATTAAGACCAAAAACATGAAACAAAACATAAACATAATATGAACTTGACTAAACAATGATTTGAGACACTGAGCAATGAACAGCACACATACTTCAATACAAGAATTTAAATACCCTATTAATCACATGACAAAAACAACCATTGACAAAACAGAATTACTAAACAAGATAACAATGATTGTGAACCATTGAAAAGACAGAACTGATATCGAAGATAACCAGATGAACCAATGAACATGGCAAGATCACATGAAGGGAACAGGGAATCTCATGACATGAACTTTAAAATAAAAGACATGAACAAAACCTAAAACAGACATGACATATCCCCCTCAAAGGGCAGTTCCTGACACCCAAACAAAACAGCACGTCCAAAAGAACAAAACAGGCCAGGAGGGTGGTAAAGTGGAGTAGGACAAGGGGGAGGGATGGAGGGCCAGGCCTGTAACGTGGACGTGGGCCTGGGCCTGGATCATGGCATGGTGGAGGATCTGAACCTTGGAGCAGTAGACGAGACCGTGAACTGTGGAGCAGGGGTGGGCCTGGACCATGGAGCAGTCGATGAGACCATAGACTGTGGAGCACTGGACGAGACCATGGAGGATCTGGTGGCCATGGTGGAGCCAGCAGAAATGGAGACCACCAGGGTGAAGCCAGTGATGGAGATTACCACCTCAGCAGAGCAGAAGATCACTCAGGCAGAACCGGTGGAGTGTGGCACCATGGCTGAGCAGAAGCCCACCAAGGCAGAGTCAGCAGATCAGGAGGCCATGACGGAGCAGAAACATGGACGACCTCCATGGCCATGACTGAGCAGGCATGGATGGTCTCTGTGGCTGTGACAGGTGGCACAGAAAGTTTGTGGACGGCCTACCTTGCTCTTTAGAGAAAAATCATTAAAGTTGATCTAGTATCATAGTTCACAAAAGTCCTCAACATATTCCCCCAGGGGACGATTCCCCTGGCGTAAATGCAGGAGTTCAACTGCTGGGTTCATGGTCAGTTGTGTATTCTGTAAGGCTGGGCATACACCACTGTGAGATTTCATCCGATTTCGAGTCGTGTGCTCTTTTTTTTTTTTTTTTTGAGTGGCGAATTCGCTGGTGTGCCTTTTTTAATGTGCAGTGTACAGGGGTAATGAGAGGAGATAGCCTTTCACGAGCAGCATCGGATGGTCGGATGAAATTTCTGTGAAAATTGCTCGCAACTTAGGGTTATCACCCCAGTTGAAGCAGAAACTACGAAATCAGTGCTTTTGCCCCCGCGCCTGCGGTGAAAAATAGAAATGCAACACCATGCGACATGGCGTGTGATACGGAATGGAAGCGATGGAGGCTACCACCAGTCGGGTTACAGGGGGTCTCACTTGTTTATTTCGCGGTGTAGTTGTGAGCAGTCATTGCAGCTCGACTAACGGACGTATAGTGCAAGGGACATTAAATCCTGAGCTGGCTTGACATCGCATGCAAGTACCTCGTACAGTTGGAGAGTTGGTATTAAAAAAAACTTTGTGGAAAACGACCAGTGTTCTGCTAGGACTAACGGCGCTGACACATAGTTGCAAACGAGCCGATGGTGTATCAAACCCAAGTGCAGGTTATTCCAAAGAGCGAAATCCAAAATCAAAACTAGGGATGATCCGTGGTGTTGAAGTACTAGTTCAAAATCTTCTCAGTAATAACGTTTTATTATTGTTCGAAAAAGGTCAATAGGTCACCAACGGGTCATGTCCCTGTGAACCCATCGAATCATGTAGTTCACTGAGATCCCCATTCGTCCAACTTGTGTTATGGCTTTTATTCTACATATCTTTTTTTTGAGAATTAAAAAGGGACTGAGTAGTAGTTAATTGTCTCTTATTGGCCTGTTTAGCTGAGCCATCCATAGAAGAAGAAAAAAACAAGCTCTGAAAATGTATAAAAGAACACATACAGACAGACACTTAAAATTTAATAGTATTAGATCAGAGGTCTTCAACCCTGCTTCTGAGGACCAACTACCTCTGTATTAGATGATTAGTTAATTGCATTTGATAAATAATACATTTGCAAAAGGTTTGTAAAAGCACAAATTGTATGCATGTTTGGTCTCTGTTTTTGCTGCATTTACACCATTCTGACCAGCAAGCGTCACCAGTGTGTGGTGTTTTAAGTGCTTCTAAATCATTTTGAATGAATCATTTAGCAAAACAACAGGTTCAATTGATTCAAAGCTTTGAAAAAGTTAATTTCTCCCATCACTAACATGAACATAATATGACAAATTAAAGGAACCACAAGATCACATGAGGAGAAGGGGGGGGGACACAGTTATGGTAATGACAATCAACACTGTGAATAATAATAACAAAAAAAATCAGGTAGTGTTTTTGCAACACAATGCAAGAAATGTTAAAAATCCTGACAATAACCTTCATTTATTTTAAATTTTAATCTTCCTACGAATTGTAATTTTTTATATTATGTAATTTCACATAATATAGTATTTGTTTCATATTTGCAACAAGAGCTCATAGTATGCATCCCATTGCAAGATATCTTTCTATCCCAAACAAAGAGCTTTTATGCTTTTATTCATGTGATTTATGTTTGTTTACAGTGCAAATAGTCTCCGCACTATAACTACAGTTATTGCTGCCTTTCCTTCTAGAACCATGACAAACGTTTGAGAAGAATTTCATTGTGCATTGGCCCTGTGTATATTTACATATACTGTGCATAACAGGAGGGTCACCATTTCTGTCTGGTACAGAGGAATACATTGATATAAATATATTAAACTGCACTTCACCAAAAATCTGCTACAGTTATATTACAATATAATGGCTTTAATATGAAAGTATATTGCAAGATTGCTTCGTTATATGGGTAACATCTAAAACCATTATTTCCCTTGGAAATAGCTGGCATTTCATGCATTAAAAATCCCACTGATGTTCTTTGAAATCCATACGTGGACTTTTTCCCCCAAAATGGACTACGTCATAACAGTCCTGCCCCATCAACTGTAGGTAAAACCTTATAGTTATTTTGCAATTATTTTATATGCATGAATATGGAATGACCGTGGGCATTGTCACTGTCGGAATGGTCACACTAGGTGACATAGTGTGCATGAACATAACCTCTCCTGAAAAGATCTGGGGCAGATTTAATAGCAGTTGGCCTGCGGCCGGCAATCATGGGCTACATGAGACAGCTTCAGCTCACAAGACAGGAAGCAGCTTGCATGGATCCCAGCGGTCAAGGTTGTGAGGAGATAGGATGGGGGTTGGGGTAGAAAGGGGATTTCCTCGTAAGGGGTTTGTGTCATTTTCAAAAATACCCACAATTATTCTGTAGTCATGAAACATTTAGGGACTAATCTGGTTTTCTTTTTTATGTCTTTTAAGTGCTTTGATATCTGCTGGCCTGTTTGCTATTTTTATTTTTTTAAATGCAAAGTTTAGATTATATCTGAATAAACATTTCTGGAGAAAAAGGGAATTATATAAAACAAACTAATTTAATTTCTAAGAGCCAGGTGATTTACATAAAATAAGCTGTATTTCATAAATAACTGATGTAATATTAAATTTGTATCCTTTTTAGGGTTTTTATGTATAGCATATTTATTTATTTGAATGAAATTAGTTTGACCAACAAATACTGATATTTATTTAGTTCAAGTTAGTTGAGTTATATACACCATTGACAATACTATGATTTTTGGACCTGTACAACTGTAGTACCATGTTTGTTGATGCTCCTTGGAGTATAATGTAAATATCGTGAAATCTAATAAACACATCTGTACCAAGATATGTAACATTATTTTGTTGCGTTGTGTTGGGGTCTAGGCTACATAAGAGGTACGTATTTTGCCCTTTGCCCTTGTGTCACGTCTCGCGCCATGAGCGTTGCATTTTAAGACGGCGTATCAAGTTAAAAATATTTCAATTTTAAAAAGACCCGCACGACCAGATGTTCTTGAATACAAAAACGCGTCAAGAGTGAATGTTCTCTTCAAGCTGGAAGAATCGACGTCGCGTTTGAAACACAGGACGCGTCTCTGATATGTACACATGCGCCGTTGCGTTGCGTCTCGCTGTTTTTATCAGGGATGCGTTTTAAGACGCGTGTCAAGTTAAAAATAGTTTAGCTTTTAAAACGCTTCTTGAGCTCCCCGCGTTAACTGATACATTTTGCCGCGAGCTTCATTTAAACGCAAGGCTTTACGAATCGATGTGCGCGCTTACAGTGCAGCCAGTTTTGTTTATTATAACGACAGCGTTGTTGATGGTCGCGTCGCGTCCGCTGTAGATGGGTTGTAGGATGATCAGGCGTGGGGAGGGTTTGGCTGGCCAATGCGCCAATAGCTTGAAAAGCCGCTTCTGTGTGCATGATAGTATGAAGACGCTGCGACTCTCAGACGCCTAGAGATTTCACACAGCTGCGATTACGAAAATATTCCGTATAGCTATCTGATAATAAATGGACACACCAGGAGTAGAAGCATTCGCGATCCACTTGTCACCAAGGGAGAGCAATTATTGGAAATAATGGGGAATACAACACCCAAACCACTGATAGGTAGGAGATGGCTTGGTTGACCGTCGGTTGATATGTCTTGTGACAGAAATCAGAAGCATTTTTGTATGCTTCAATGTGGATAGAGATGTTTAATATCTTGGTGCTTGTGCAAATATAAGCATGTACACTAGCTTCTGAACTATATTGGGATGAGTGTGCGCTGCGTAGGAGTGAGAAGATGATGGGTGATGTTCAAGTTATTCAAAGACCCTGCTAATGTGTCATTGCTTAAAGCTGACTAATTCATTAAGCATAACATCACCCTTTATGTTTTAATATTCTTTTTTTGTGGACGTTTCAAACTAAATTGTGAATATTTGGAAAGGCGGATTGTTTCTCCATGTAGGCTATGTGGTCATGAATGTTATTCACCTTCTTCTTGTTCAGATATTACTTATTTGTCTGTATTTAAATGTTCAACAAATATGATGATTATATTCTCTAGTAACAGATGGGTGACTTATTATCCCTTATTAAAGAGCCTTATTAAAGACGCCACAAGAGTTGATGCTGATGATAAACTCTGCAGTTGTGCAGAAGATGAGAATTCCCCCGTCTATGAGAAAAGCTCTCTGCTCTCTGTTTCTCTCTGCTGAATTCTAAATTGTTCTACACACTTCTCCATCGCCCAAATTTAATGTACACAGAGTGTGCCTCAAGCATACCTTATCAACACACAGTTTCCATTTAAAGGGATCATATGATATTGCTAAAAAGAACATAATTTTGTGTATTCGGTGTAATGAAATGTGTTTATAAAAAAACACATTATTTTCCACATACTGTATATTATTGTTTCTCCTCTATGCCCCGCCTTTCTGAAACGCGTCGATTTTTTACAAAGCTCATCGTTCTAAAAAAAAGTGAGGTGTGCTCTGATTGGCCAGCTATCCAGTGCGTTGTGATTGGCCGAATACCTCAAGCGTGTGACGGAAATGTTACGCCCCTCACCATACTGTGATAATGCCCTGTCCGGCTGGAGTGATGATTCAAAAACATGAAAACCCATTATAAACGAGGCATTTGTTGCATCCAGTGGGGACATAATTGCGGATTATAATGACTTATACAGTCTTTTACCCACTTTGCATTGCATCGCGCCGACGCCGCCACATAAAACATAAAACCATGTCTGTATTTGTGATCGGAGAAATGACAAACACCAAGCGCTACTCTACACTGCCCAAAAAAACTTGCGTTTGAATTGTCAGTGTCAAATTCTTTAAATATAAAAAAACGTGCTTAGTCTTTGAGTCAGAACAGCCGGCATTGTAGTCTACTCTACCAGGATCAGGAAACAGTCCTCCATAAAATGTGCTGCACACATCTGGATATTTGGGTTGAAGTGTTCTGGAACAGTGTTGTTAATACAACTTAACCACTGATTTCTAGTCGTGTACATTTTTGGAAGGCCAAACAAAGTAGTTTTCGCTTGCACAACGAAACACACAGCATCACACAAAGCGAGCTTGAGTGAGCAGAGACCGGCGGGCTAGAGTGAGGAACGGCCAGAGGACTAGAGTGAGCAGAAGGCGGAGGGGCTTGAGACCGGCGCGGTCGGGCGGATTCGAAGAAGGAGGTCTGGAGGGCTTGCGGCAAACAGTGACGACCCGGGCTGGACTCCGCTTCGTCCATGGTGAAAGTCGATCCGGCGATCCACAGCAACAAGTTGATGTATTCCCACAGCGACCTGCACAGATTAGCTCTAGGCATGACGATGCGGATATCGTCCTCTTTTGGGAGGCCAAACAAAGTAGTTTCGCTTTCACAACGAAGCACACAGCATCTCCACGACATGGCAGCAGCGGCAACAACAATACTACAGCGAGAATAAAGGTTACACCTTCTTACTTTGCGTGAACATTTGGGAGGCGTTAAGCAAATCTTCCCACATAGTGACATAAATATGTGGAGGCGTGTTAGAACGAGGCGTTTTAGGTAGGAGTGGCTGACTCTTAACTTTTATAAAGAATATCTCTGGGAATTTGAGACTTAGTCTTTGCAACTTTACAGATCTTTTTTTTTTATGCACCAAGAGCTTGTAACACTGTAACACTGAAGAGAGAGGAAAAATTTAAATCGCATCATACGACCCCTTTAAACCCTAGATTCTTCCTAATAGATCAGTGTGAGTTCAAATAATTGCATTTAATGGGATCTATACCTAAAGTGAACTTTATCTATCTGTGGTTAAAGTATATGCTCAGTCAAAAGTCTGAGAGCACATTGACAATTTGGAAGATATTTTTTATCTTGGAAATAAACAAAGTTTTAGACCATTTTAAAAACAAAGGTAATTTTTTTTGTTGAGGTAAATTTAATAAATATTTCAGATTGTAGTTCAATAATCAAATAAGAAAATTAATTGCATTGATCATGTGAAGTGCTGTAAGATGGTAAGATGTTCTTGCTGCATTGAAGCACAAGATGGTCATTGTCAAACCAAATGTTAAGACATTCCAACATTCGTGTTAATTTACTCGCGTTGTGCAGATAAAGATAAAAAAATAATTTCATGAGGTTAGTGAAAAAGTGATCACACAGCACATGGCCAAGACACAGTAAGCTACCCCCCCCCCCCCCCCCCCCGTGTGCATGTATACCAAAAGTTAGGAATGACTCACGAAAGGGTTTCGTGACAGGTCTGAAGTTCTGCTGCTCATTGACCCCAAAAGAATATTCTTTGTTTTCATAGTCACAAATAAAGCTCTGTCTGGTATCCATTATTTCTCATTGAGTGCTAGTAACTAGAGCAGTTGCTTTAACTCTGATACTGGAATGCTGAACAACTTTTGCCCCCCCACACCACAATGAACTGTATGATGACAGTAAAATGGGTACATCTATTGATGAATAATTTACTTCTAGACAAACGTGAACTTGTGTCTTATTAAATATGACTGAATGTATGGCTTGGCATGCAGTACAAAGCTGATTTTCAGTTTAACTCAGAAAGACAGCATGATTGGGTGTGTGGAACACAATGCTAGATCACAGTATATTTTTAGAACAGTCTGGAAGCACATGAATGTATTCATCTTGGTGTTTTCATCACTTATTTTCATTTTGGCAATTTTGGCAATATTAGATGCTGTTGGCTGACTGGCTAAATCATATGGGCATTGGTAGACATATCTTAGACAATGAAAGACAGGAAATTCAAGATTTTTCCTTCAGACATTTTAGCCAGCATGGATCCCTCACTATACCAGAGTTAGCTCAAAAAATATTTAAAACTTCAGTGCAGAGTAACTTTTTGGCTTTTCAGTCCAATTATTTGTATATTTATCTCACATAAGATTTATGAGATGACTTTGGTGCAGTTGTAATTGACCTAATGTAAAGTTGTGCAATTTGGCATGAAAATAGTACAAGCTACAAAAGTTTGCCCATATGCAGCTCTGTCATACTAATTTGTAGCCAGACATGGCTAATATAGACATTCAGTTTTTCACATTTTTGAAACTTTTCTTAACATTTATCACAGTATTCTTATATATTACGTCTATCTATCTATCTATCTATCTATTTTCTTGTGCATGAAATCACACACCAATTAACCTATGAGAATACAGAACAATAATGACGATTCATAGCAAATAGAGTGTAGGCGCCAAAGCTGCTGTAGATCCACTTACTCAAACCCCTACATAACTGGCACAGATTTGCAGAAAATTAAGTGTAAGACAGTTCCGTGTGTATGCCCAACATTTTATTATGCAAGTTTTCGTTACACATCAGATGACAAGGGCATTCATAACTGTTCATATTAGCCAGTCAGTTTAGCCCAATGGCTTGGGTATGCAGAGCATTCACTCCTTATATGGACTGCACGCCTCTGATATATACTAATTAGTGCTGTCAAACAATTAAAATTTTGTAATCTAATTTTAATTATATGATGTTGATTAATCAAATTAATTGCTAACTAATCACACTTCAATTTGGGCTGAGAAATCCCTCCCCAAAAGATAATTTAAAGTCATAATTCTGTTAAATGAGAAAAGAATAGATGTTACCATAAGTAGCTTTAAAAAGAAGTATTTTGATTCAACACATAAACTTTTAAGGCTATAATGCGGCCATGACATGGTTTTCTGAGCATGTGAAGTGGCATTTAGGTAGGGTAGAATGGAGGAAGATGCCCTCTTAAAGAACAGTGTGGATTTACTTTTAAATTGTAATTAGATAAGTTTAACATGTGCACGATGATAATGATGCATCAGCCAAAGTTATAGGAAATAAATTTAAACATTTGCTGATTTAGTTAAGCACAAAAAATGTAAAATAATATAAAGTTACATTTATATATTTTTAAAGTGGCATTCATGTAAATACTAAATCAACTATTCTATTTAAATTTTTATTTTGACAATTTAGTTGAATAATTGAATAACCAATGACAGACAAAGCAGAAAGATTCATCTGAAAGGCAAAATTATTCTATGACTTACAGGTGCATCTCAATAAATTAAAATGTCGTGGAAAAGTTTGAATTTATTTAGTAATTCAACTCAAATTGTGAAACTCGTGTATTAAATAAATTCAATGCACACAGACTGAAGTAGTTTAAGTCTTTGGTTCTTTTAATTGTGATGGGTTTGGCTCACATTTAACAAAAACCCACCAATTCACTATCTCAACAAATTAGAATATGGTGACATGCCAATCAGCTAATCAACTCAAAACACCTGTAAAGTTTTCCTGAGCCTTCAAAATGGTCTCTCAGTTTGGTTCACTAGGCTACACAATCATGGGGAAGACTTCTGATCCGACAGTTGTCCAGAAGACAATCATTGAAACACTTCACAAGGAGGGTAAGCCACAAATTCATTGCCAAAGAAGCTGGCTGTTCACATTGTGCTGTATCCAAGCATGTTAACAGAAAATCGAGTGGAAGGAAAAAGTGTGGAAGAAAAAGAGGCACAACCAACTTGTGAGAGAAGAACGGAGGAGCCTTATGAGGGTTGTCAAGCAAAATTGATTCAAGAATTGAGTGAACTTCACAAGGAAGGAATGAGGCTGGGGTCAAGGCATTCCAAGAGCCACCACACACCGACTGTCAAGACTTTGGCTACAGTGTCGTATTCCCTTGTTACGCCACTCGAACCACAGACAACGTAAGAGGCGTCTTACCTGGGCTAAGGAGAACTGGACTGTTGCCCTGTGGTCCAAAGTCCTCTTTTCAGATGAGAGCAAGTTTTGTATTTCATTTGGAAACCAAGGTTCTAGAGTCTGGAGGAAGGGTGGAGAAGCGCATAGCCCAAGTTGCTTGAAGTCCAGTGTTAAGTTTCCACAGTCTGTGATGATTTGGGGTGCAATGTCATTTGCTGGTGTTGGTCCATTGTGTTTTTTGAAAACCACCGTCACTGCACCCGTTTACCAAGAAAATTTGGAACACTTCATGCTTCCTTCTGCTGACCAGCTTTTTGAAGATGATGATTTCATTTTCCAACAGGATTTGGCACCTACCCACACTTCCAAATGCACCAAAAGTTGGTTAAATGACAATGGTGTCGGTGTGCTTGACTGGCCAGCAAACTCACCAGACCTGAACCCCATAGAGAATCTATGGGGTATTGTCAAGAGGAAAATGAGAAACGAGACCAAAAAATGCAGATGAGCTGAAGGCCACTGTCAAAGAAACCTGGGCTTCCATACCACCTCAGCAGTGCCACAAACTGATCACCTCCATGCCACCGAGAGGTGGGGTAATTAATTGAGGCAGTAATTTAAAGCAAAAGGAGCCCCTACCAAGTATGGAGTACATGTACAGTAAATGAACATACCTTTCAGAAGGCCAATCAATTCACTAAAAATGATTTTTTTATTGGTCTTATGAAAGTATTCTAATTTGTTGAGATAGAGAAATGGTGGGTTTTTGTTAAATGTGAGACAAAACATCACAATTAAAAGAACCAAAGACTTAAACTTACTTCAGTCTGTGTGCATTGAATTTATTTAATACACGAGTTTCACAATTTGAATCGAATTACTGAAATAAATGAACTTTTCCACGACATTCTAATTTATTGAGATTGCACTGTATATACAAGCATCTGACTATTTACATATTTAATTAAATATTTTCACTTGAAGACGATGTCATAAGCAACACCAACAACTCAGGATTAACCACCACAGGAACAATCAGGCCCCATCCATAACCTACAGGTTTTAACAAAAGCAAAGATGTCTGAAATAATTCATGGAAATGTTAAATAATAACCCCATTAATTACAATTAGCATTACATTTTGAAATAATAACACTAGTAACAACATGCCACTTCTGTGCCAAATATATTTTTACTTCATAAAAACTATAATTTTTACTCCACAAATCTAAAAACATTGTGTCCACATTTCCCTCATTAACAAATAGGCTCAGAAAGCTTTTTCATTCAACATAATACAATGTCATGCATCATTATTTTCCAGAGACACAAAATTAATTCAGTTAACCTCAAAATGGTTTTGGCTGTCTAAATAACAAAAATTTTGTCAGATGTAGCTTACCCGTAGATTACTGGTTTTAAATGTGCATGTGTTTTTTTAATATATTTATTACATTTTATGAATATTAATAAATTGAAACTGAATATGGCACTATGTTTTTTTAATGAAATATAGTTTAAATATTAAGACCAATAGGTGGCAGTCAATTCATAAGTGAGTAATTCAGTCATTCATTCAACCGATCCGTTCAAACAGCTTATTTATTTAGAAAAGAAACAAGTGACTTTATGAATATCTCTTTATGAATAGGTCACTGAATCATTGGCTCACTCGATTTGTTAAAAAACTTGGATTCAGTCAGTAGCGAAACACCGCTGTGCTTCTTGGAATGCCACAACAGTTCTGCTGTGGTTTTGTTTAGAAATATTTTTGGTTGAACAAAAATTGAGCAAAAACAGACAATACTTGACAATACTGTTTAAAATGTAACACAATATTAACTAATTTATTAATTGAACTGTTGTAAAAAAATTATATCACATTTGCAATCATGCAAATATTCAGGAAAAAAACAGCACTCTAGCTTGTGTTATATTACTAAACTTTATCATATGAAATAACTGTAAGACAACAACCCAGGGCCATTTTTTCCCGTCATATCTTACATTTTATGGCCATAAAACTGCATTCTAATAGACTACATCAGTCATCCTGTAGCTATCGTGTTTGTCAGAAACTGCATGCAATGCAAGAGGTCATACAGGTCTGGGCGGGATGGGGTTTTTTGCAGTAAACCTGTTAATAATTTGAACACAACATGGTATTTCCAAAGTAATCGCACCAAATACGTGTTAAACTGACAGCCCTAGTACTAAAATATGAATCACATAACCAACTCCATATGTAGGGCTTTTCTGATGTAGTCAACTTGTTCTGTAGCTCACCTGATACAGCATTACTCTTGTGATGCAGAGCTTGAAACACTAGTAACAATCAAAGGGCACAAAAACTCATAGAAGCCAGCTAAAATTTTATCTCATGCTTGCTCTAGTTAACAAGTTAGGTTTAGTATAGGGCTCAGTGTAGGTAGTACATTATTTTCAAACACAATAAAGCATTTACTTTTTAGTGTCACTTGCTGGACATTTAATTTACAAACTCTCATGATAAATACAACAACCAACATAATAAAATGTTGCCAGATTCACATTCATCTGATATGGATAAAACTGAGCAAGCCTTTAGCACCACTCACAGACATTTCACTTTGAAAGTGTCATGAAGTGTGCAAGAAGCAAAATAATATAATTTTGAGGAACTGTAGGAAGAGGCATGTTTTCCACTGAATGAATAATGAGGATTGGCAATATGGGATTTATTAATTTGAGGTATTATTTATGCAATTCAAATCATTATGAAGGTGTTTCATTTAAAAATAATCTTTATCTCGGTCTTCAAATCTTATGTCATTTCCCTGTACAACTGTAATGGCAGAAGGCCTGTGATATATTGTTTGTTTGTAACACTTGTGGCATAGACAGAACTATAGACTAGGGATGCACCGATACCACTTTTCCAGCACTCCCCGATACCGATACTTTTATTTTTGGCACTTGCCGATACCGAGTACCGATACCAATATTTTTATTGCATTTGTACATTTTTAAAATATTGGGTACAGAAACCAATAGAGTATGTATAATATTAGTTGGTTAACTTAATTTATCAAATAGATACAGTCAAACCAGAACTCCTTTATTCAGACACCTTCAACATTTCTCACATTATTCGCTATAGTTTAGAAAATGGTAATAAAATGTGACAAGAACTCAGAGTTAAACTGAGTCAGAACAAATTCAGCTTGATAATGTTAGATAACTTTGATAGAAAGGTATGTAATGGATTACAATAAACCAAAAATTATTCATACAGCTGTCACTATTTACACAACTATCAATACTTTGTCGGTTGACCCTTAGCCTTAATGACAGCCTGTAGTAATTATGGGAGTCCACTCTATGAATAATTTTTGGTATAATATATCACAATATTTACTTTATTTTGCTATCCTTGTCACAACCGGGACAAAGAGGCAGACAGGCAGGATAACGTTAAGCAGTGAGTTTAATTACAGGAACTTAAGAGAGGCTTCCAACCAAAAAGAGCTCAACTTAGGCAGTAAGGGAAGCAAAACACAATCTTATCTGGGTCGGCACTCCGGTCCTTCGGCCGAGAACTGAGGATTCCGAGGGGGAACAGGCAGACTGGAAGATGAGGAACCAGGACAGAATAGCTTGCAAACTTGAGACCAGCCGATGAGTGAATGAGGTGACTGAGTATTTGAGTGGTGTGGTAAGTGGGTGCAGGTGTCCGTGATCAGTTATCAGGTGATTGTGAGCAGGTGTAGGAGGCTGATTCGGCTGGTGAAGCAGGTGTTTCGGACATTACCCCCGACACCCGAGATTGACGGCGAGGATGACCGCGGCCTCTGGGAGCGGTGCGGTCTGGATGAGCCTGGTGGAAGTCGTTGAGGAGAGATGGGTCCAGTATGTCCTCTCGGTCCACCCATGACCTCTCCTCAGGACCGTACCCCTCCCAGTCTATAAGGTATTGAAGCCTTAAAGATCCTGAAGCAGGATCTCCCTGACTCGTCGTGTAGATGGCCTCGTCGGGACGACCTCGGGCGGAGGAGGGGGGGGGGGGGGGGGTACCTGGTGGTTGATGGAGGGGAGGCGGAGAAAGTATGAGTGAATGGCTTTAGCAAGGACAAGTGAAAGGTGGGGAGATCCGATATGGGCAGGCAGGTGTAACGGTACGTGCTTGCTATGGGGGAAAGGACCTATGGTTACCGGCGGACCTCAGCTTTCTTAATGGGCCGCCGGAGGCGGACTGATGTCCCGGGGTGGACAACCAGACTTGGTCCCTGGCGCATAGAGGGGATTTTGTCGGACCGCAAGGTTCTGCGGTGGCCTGGGCTCGGACGGCCGATGGAGATGGAGATGTGCTGAGTCCCGACCCTCTCACTCTCAAGAACCAGTGATCCTCCGCTGGGACTTCGGAGTAATCAAGCGGTCCACGGAAACAGGGCGGCTTGTACCGAGCACACATTGGAATGGGGTGAATGAGTACGTGGTTTCCTGGGTAAGGGAATCTGGGCGTAATCGGCCCAGGGTAGGTACTGGTCCAGCTGTCTTGGGGTCATGCGTAGGCTTTCCAACTGTCAGTGGGCGTGACAAAGGCGGTCTCCCTGGTACCCCGGCGAAGCGGATGAGGTGGTATGCACTCCTGAGATTAGCTTGATGAAAAAAACCGGCTCCGCGGAGTTCCTCCACGGTTGCCGGACCAGAGAAGGGGATAGGCGAAACTAACAGTTTGGGAATTTAGGCCGGTATAAGCGATGGTGGGGTCTTAGGGCCCCGTCTTCTTGGTCCATGAAGAAAGAAGCTCGGGGGGGGGGGACGCTGCGGGTGAGGTGGATGGACGGATGAACCCCTGGTGTAAGGCTTCCTGCACGTACTCCTCCATGGCGACTCTCTCCGGGATCGACAGGGGATAGACACGTCCTTTGGGTAATTGGGCCCCAGGCAGCAGGTCAATGGCACAGTCCCATGGCCGGTGAGGTGGCAGGTGAGTGGCAGTGAGCTTGCTGAACACGTCCTGGAACGCCTGATATTCGGGAGGAGGAGGAGTGATAGGCGCGGAATCCGGGCTTTCCACTGAGGTGGAACAGACTGAGAGATCCTTCTGGTCGGCGCGCGGTCTAGGCAAATCCCGGAGACACATTTGTTTGCACTCCCCACTCCACGCGAGTATTTCTCCGGACCTCCAAGCGATGGTGGGCTGATGCCGGGCGAGCCAGGGGCGTCCCAGGACGATGTCCACGACGGCCTCCTCCAGCACCAGTAGAGAGATCCGTTCGGCGTGGAAACATCCGATCCGAAGAACGACCTCGGGCGTACAGTGCCGCACCAGCCCCTTGCCCAGCGGCTTTCCCTGGACAGTGGTGATCTGGTAAGTTGTGGAGTTTTTGCAGTGGGGATTTTGCAATCCGTCGAGACTACGGGAGGAGATAAAGTTCCCCGACGCTCGGAGTCCACGAGGATTATGACTGGAAAGGATTGGTGGTGATAAATTAGAAGAGCATTGATGTGAGGAATGCCTGATACATCAGGAGTGATCTGGACAGTACTCACCGCTGGGCGTGGTGGACAAATGGGGCAGGTGCGGAGCTGGTGCTCATAGGATCCACAGTAGAGACATAGGCCATGGGTGAGTCTCCGAGATCGCTCTGAGGACGACAGGTGGTAGCTATCCGTGATCATGGGCTCTGGTGCTGGAGTGGAGAGGCCGGGCGAGGCAGCGGCAGCGGGTATCGCTTCCATAGGGCACGCGGTTAGGTGCTGGGAGATGCGAACCGCCTTCTGGAGGAAACTGTCGAGGCCCACGGTGTCATCATAGATGGCCATCTGTCGGCGTAAGCCCGGGTTGAGGCCTCAGCGGAACACCGAGAGCAGCGCGGCCTCATTCCAGCCGCTGCTGGCGGCGAGTGTGCGGAAGCGCAGCACATACCCGTGGATGGATAACTCGGCTTGCCGCAGTTGAAAGAGCTCCTCATGCACCGTTACTTCCGTGGTCGATTGACCGAATACCTCCCGGAAGTGTTGAATAAAGCCCTCCAGTGAGTGAATGCACGGGCTCTGGGCCGTCCACAAGGCTTCGGCCAACTGCAAGGCTCGTCCCGACAGCAAGGAGATAATGACACCTTGGCCCGTTCGGTCACAAACAGGTGCAGTTGCATCTTCAGATAGAGGGAGCATTGCAGCAGGAACCCGCTGCAGAGGGCTGCCTCACCCGAGAAGCTGGCTGGCCAGGCCATGGGACAGGCGGGTAGAGAGGTGGTGAAAGTCCGACTGGGTGAGGGTTCCGGTGAGGAGGTGCTCTGAGGATCCATAGTCCATGTTGTAATCCGTCTTGTTTTGAGGGTTCTGTCACAACCGGGACAAAGAGGCAAACAGACAGGTTAAAGTAAGTCAGGGTGTTTATTAAAAGGAACTGAAGAGCAGCTTCCAACATAAAGAAATCAAACTTAGGAATTAATGGAAGCAGAGAACACAGTCTTATCTGGGGTCGGCACTCCGGTCCTCCGGCCGAGAACTGAGGAATACGAGGGTTAACAGGCAGATCGGGAGGCAAGGAACCCGGACAGAGAAGCTTGTAAACTTGATACCAGCCGATGAGTGACTGAGGTGAGTGTGTATTTGACTGGTGTGGTAATTGGGTGCAGGTGTCCGTGATCAGTAATCAGGTGATTGTGAGCGGGTGTAGGAGGCTGATTCGGCTGGTGAGGCAGGTGTTTCTGTGACAATCCTCACTTTACATAAATGAACTATAGTGTCCTGCACCCACTAGTAAAAAAAATATTAAAAATTATATCTGGTCTCTGAATAATTTTTGGTTTGACTGTATGTTTTCTGTTATTTCACACTTAATTATGCCCCACTTACAATGATATTTTACAAGTTTTGTTACTTTCACTGTTCATTTTTCTCTCTCTCTATGGTAGACTACATTAGAGCTGCTCCATTGCAGCGGCTCAGTACTGTAATCACGCGCTTTGCTGTAATAATGCAGGGAACCACTCGTTATAAATCTCCTAACTGTGATATTTTCAGAAATAGAAGTCGCGTTTTTTTCATCTGAAAAGTGTGTGCTAAGTGAGCGAACATCAATAAAGATCACACAACAGAAGTGCGCACTCTATTTCTCCTCCCTCCCTACCATTAAGGTAATTGTGCATTGTTTACTAATCTTTTTTTTTTTTCGACAATATCCGACCGAACTACAAACATTCCAGTGATGTCTGTGAGAAAGACATATTCACTCGACAAGCTTGCGTATCTGCGCCGCCGTGCGCTCAATCCACTCATCGTGATTTGCTTACCAGCTGGCTCAAATTAGCTATACAGGCATTAATACTGAATGCTTTATATTCATTGCATACATATACTTCGTAGACATCTTTAATCCCTAATAACTCCATTCTGCTGTCTGTTGTTCTGTTGTCTGTGTTTCTTTGTCTGAATATGGCACTTATCACATGCTGTGTGGTATCGGCGTTTGGTATCGGGGCATTTTTATGAGTACAGGAGCTCGGTATCGGTGCATCCATACTATAGACACTTGTGTGTGTTCTAGGAGATAGGAGTCAAAAGGGAATGGACAGTGGCATTGTCATTAGCCACAGCCCTGATTGGATAGTGTAGACCTATATTTGGAAGCCACGAAAACCACGCTCTGCTTCACAAATGGCGTTTATGGCTCTCATATCTCCTAAGCCTATACACAAATCAGTGGAGAGCTTTTTTAATCACAGCCTGTTGTATTTTATGACTTCTGCCTTAGATCTCTTTATGAAAAACACTTCAAACCTGCCATTCTAGCCCATCCACAAACTGCAGTTTAATGCAGTTTATCGTGATGGAATGTAAAGTGGAAGGTATGACTGAATGGAAAGTAGTTATATACTTATGTATTTTTATGTGAATTCTATGTCTCCGTCTCACCCACAGAGGGACGTTTCTGTCAAGAAACATGAAGCATGCAATGTCTTTTTTTGCGACATCTTTTTTAAACGCAGTGCTGATATTTTACTGAAAGACAATGAAATTCATAATCATAATGTGCTGCGTACATCCTCAATAATTCCCATGAAGAACTCCAATAATTTTGACACACCCTGACAGAATACAACAGATGATGCTACAAATGTTTCACTGGTTTATTTCATGGCAGTATTATGCCTTAAATGCATTTAGATATAGCCTAATGCTTAAAGGGGTCATATGATATTGCTAAAAAGAACATTATTTTGTGTATTTGGTGTAATGAAATGTGTTTATGCGGTTTAAGGTTAAAAAACACATTATTGTCCACATACTGTACATTATTGTTTCTCCTCTATGCCCCGCCTTTCTGAAATGCGTCGATTTTTACAAAGCTCATCAGTCTGAAAAGCAAGGTGTGCTCTGATTGGCCAGCTATCCAGTGCGTTGTGATTGGCTGAATACCTCAAGCGTGTGACGGAAATGTTACGCCCCTACCATACTGTGATGATGCCGTGTCCCGGCCGGAGCGAAGATTCAAAAACATGAAAACCCATTATAAACGAGGCATTTGTTGCATCCAGTGGGGACATAATTATGGATTATAATGATTTATACTGTCTTTTTACTTGTTGCGTTGCATCGCGCCACGTAAACATAAAACCATGTCTGCATTTGTGATCGTTGAAATGACAAACAACAAGCCCTACTCTACACGCCAAAAAAAACTCGCTTGAATATTAAAAAAATATAAATGTATAAAAACTCTCTTTAAATATAAAAAACTTACTTACAGTCTGTGAGTCAGAACAGCCGGCATTGTAGTCTACTCTACGAGGATCAGGAAACAGTCCTCCATAAAATGTGCTGCACACATCTGAATATTTGGGTTGAACTGTTCTGGAACAGTGTTGTAAATACAACTTAACCACTGATTTCTAGTCGTGTCCATTTTTTGGAAGGCCAAACAAAGTAGTTTCACTTCACAAGGGAAAAACAGCATCACACACGGCGGCCTAGTGTGAGCAGAGGCCGGGGGCTAGAGTGAGCAGAGACCGGAGGGCTAGAGTGAGCAGAGACCGGAGGGCTAGAGTGAGCAGAGACCGGAGGGCTAGAGTGAGCAGAGACCGGAGGGCTAGAGTGAGCAGAGACCGGAGGGCTAGAGTGAGCAGAGACCGGAGGGCTAGAGTGAGCAGAGACCGGAGGGCTAGAGTGAGCAGAGGCCGGAGGGCTAGAGTGAGCAGAGGCCGGAGGCTAGAGTGAGGAACGGCCGGAGGGCTAGTGTGAGCAGAGGCAGTGGGCTAGAGTGAGCAGAGGCCGGAGGACTAGAGTGAGCAGAGGCCAGGGGCTAGCGCGAGCAGAGGCCGGGGGCTAGAGTGAGCTGAGGCCGGGGGCTAGAGTGAGCAGAGGACGGGGGCTAGAGTGAGGAACGGCCGTAGGGCTAGAATGAGCAGAGGCCGGGGCTAGAGTGAGCAGAGGCGGCGGATTCGACGAAGGAGCGTCAAACGGGCTTGCGGCAACCACATGTGACGACCCGGGGGTGGACTCCGCTTCGTCACGGTGAAAGCCGATCCGGTGATCCACAACACTAAGTTGATGTATTCCTCAGCGACCAGCACGGATCAGCTCTAGGCAGGACGAAGCAGATATCGTCCTCTTTTGAAGGCCAAACAAAGTAGTTTCGCTTTCACAACAAAACACAACAGTTGGCGGATTGGTTCAGAAGGGCAGCGGAACCAATACTACAGCGAGTAATAAAAAGATAAGACTTCTGATTGGCGTGAACATTTGGGCGGCGTTATGCAAATCTTCCCACATAGTGATGTAGATATGTTAGAACGAGGCGTTTTAGGTAGGCGTGGTTGACCCTAACCCTTTTATAAAGAATATCTCTTTGGATTTGAGACTTTAGTCTTTGCAACTTTACAGATCTTTTTTTATGCACTAAGAGCTTGTACTTACACAACAGAGAAAGGACAAATTGAAAATTGCCATCTAGGACCCTTTAAATTGGTGGGTGATCCCATGCCTCACACAGCAAACACAATTGTAG
Organism: Sinocyclocheilus anophthalmus; assembly: GCA_018155175.1. Lineage (NCBI taxonomy): Eukaryota > Metazoa > Chordata > Actinopteri > Cypriniformes > Cyprinidae > Sinocyclocheilus > Sinocyclocheilus anophthalmus. The sequence goes on along the minus strand of JADLZN010002480.1, from coordinate 12,122 downwards.
GTTATTAAAATGATAATAACTTCACATTCTTATGATTTTAGTGTGAAATATAACCCAGACATATCTTCAAAAGATTCACCAAATGTCATTAATAGGTGCTTAAATAAAGTATTTGAGTTTGCGCTTGTAAAATGCTATTTAAGACACATCCTGTTTTGTTCTACTTTGATTCAGCAGTATGTGCAATGAATTATGGCAGTACTGTCAACACTGTCATCATCATACTCCTTAGTGCTGCTGTTTATATGCCATTGTTTCCTGGAATAGTGCTCTTGAGAGATGCCTATAGTGAAAACCAGTGCTCTTATGCAGTTCACTACATGGGCTAAACAACTATAGAATAAAGGCTATTCAATGGGATCCAAAAGTTTTATTCCTCTAGTAAAAATTGTCTTATTTATTATTACATTGTCTTTTCAAACTATTATTTCGGTAATTTGAGTGTAAAAGTTTAATTGAAAAATGAATTAGAATTGTGGAGCTGAAAAGTGAACTTTCAGAATCCTACAACTGTTTATTCCCAGTTTAAACTGAACCCAACCCATTTTTATTTTAAAATCCCAGTGTATTTAGGGATGTATGCATTTAGTAGATGTATTAAATGCAAGTATTTAAAAAAAATGATGAAATAGTTTTTTAATGTCATTGTAGGCCTTTAATAAGAAATAACTTTATACATAAATTATATTTGTGTGTTTTACATTACATGTATTCTGTGGCTTTTTACATGTTTCTAATGTGCTTTAATGCTTTCATTCCAATAGACTCCAGCCTACAGCATCGCCCAGTGGCCAGTCGGCAGTACTGCACTGTTTCCAAAAGTGGAGTAGAGCGCCACACCTCTGCCCCTCCAAACAGCATCGAGTCTCCTCGTTTTCACCCCCACGCCAAAGGCAAAAATATTAGACTGGACACACAACTGCGCCGGGCCACCCGGAAGAACAGTTTCTGCAATGGCATCACCTTCAGCCAGCGTCCTGTGCGTTTGTATGAGAAGGTGCGGTTGCGCCTCTCAGGTGTCCACACAGGCTGGAGTGGAGCTCTACGCTTTGGTTTCACAAGCTTAGACCCTAGCAATCTTTCCTTAGCTGACATCCCCAAATATGCTTGTCCCGACCTGGTGACACGGCCAGGATACTGGGCCAAGGCCCTGCCAGAGAGGCTGGCCATGCGGGACAATGTTCTGGCCTTCTGGGCTGACCGACATGGCCGGGTCTTCTACAGCATCAATGATGGAGAGCCCATCCTCTTCCACTGCGGTCTAAGCGTTGGATGCCCGCTCTGGGCCATCATAGACATCTACGGAATCACACAAGAAGTTACATTGCTGGGTGGGTGCTCAGATAATCGAACTCACTTCTGAACATTCAGTCTTTCATGAATAGTTTTGCAGAAAACATCAGCTGTTGTGGGAGCATTATAGCTTTCAGTGGGTTTGTTAACACACCAGTGGTTCTCAACTCTACCTAGTACCAAAAAGTGTCTATAAAATCAAACATTGACATGCATTAATATTACCATGAAATATATAAATATAAATGCATATATATAAGACACACATTAATTGACAACTTTGTAGACCACTACGTTTAAACTTTTGAAATGACAGAAATGTAGAAAACATATACCAGTCAAAATAATGAGAAAAGTCTAAAAGTGAGGGTTAGATTGCCCCAAATAACACTGCGTCCATCAGCAGCACCACTATTCACCCCCGCTACAAGCATTCGTGCATGAAATCACTGCTGTGGGAAGGCCCCACAGATTTGTGGTATGCCACTGGTTTTCATAAACTTTTGCAGCTCTAAGTAGGCCAGAGAAGTGTCATCTGGGACATGTCACTCTGGCAATGACACTTAAAGCTTGACTTCAGATGAAGCCAAATGTAGATTTCTTCCCTGATAGTTGTAGACGGACTTGTCTAATAATAAAATATACTACATACTACTTATTTTATTGTCATACTACAACAATAAAATATGTCAATATGTCAGGAAAAGTGTATTATTTATGCAAGCACAGTGTGTGAATGTCATTTAATTTACTAGAGTTCTTCCTACCGTATTGGAGAGAAAAGAAACGTCATGTTGATCTGCCAGTAGTGGGTCTTTCATGCAGAGATCTCCACTCATGTTTGGCTTTTTTCTTATGTTGCGTATCCTTATAATATTTTTCATCAGATTAGATATTGATTATTAATCAATCAAACCCCTTTCTCTTAATCTCTCCACTTAACCATCAGTCTTGTACATCTGCCATGTTTGTAGTTTTTTTTAACATTTCCATTTTTTATTCATTTTTGTCATTCTTAACTGTGTCCTCCTTAAAGCACAATGGGTTGCAATTAATCTCACACTTTTTACACGGAACAAGAGTTACAATATAGACACAAGTGTTACAAGCACATCTGTGGTAAAGTGTTGCTCAGTGTCAACTCTGGTTTTAGAACTAGCATCAGATATTAGAATAACTGCCATTTCAAGAGTGCATTTTACACATGATTAGATTGCAGCCCTACAACTTTGTTGGAACTACCTCTAGGAGGCCGCACAGACACACAAGGGCTGAATGTCAGAGGAATATCTCAAATGAGGTGCTAAGATTCAGTTTCTCACGCAGACTGACAGCTCTGAAATGTGCAAGTCAAATGAGTACCAGGAGTACACTTGCATAAATACTAATGAGATCACCGATTTTATAACTAAACATTGTTTGTTTGTTTATAAAGATTCCCAGATTGTGGACATAAACACGCGAAACAAACAAAAAAAGCGTCCTTCCATGAGAATGGGAGTCAGTAAACTGAACTTGGTTCTTGAACCTGGTTATCATTCTTTCTTTCGTGCTCCTTTTCTCCAGTGCTGAAGGACTTTGTTTACCTTCTGTCTGGCAAGATCGTTGACCATGTTTGGTCAGGGCTGCTGTGTGTTCCTGAAGAAAGGGTCCCTGCCTACCTGAAAAGCTAACCAAACCCAGACCTATAGAGATGTTTTGCCTGTGTTGTAAACCATCTTAACAAGTGGTTCTCAATCTTTTTCAAGTGATGAACCACCATAACATTAGAATAAAAATCATGGCCCACCAACACCCCAAATCTGGGTATAAATAAATACTGCTACAAAAATACCTATAAGTTTTAAATAACAATCTTAAAAATTATCTTAGGATATGCTTCCTTTACATTATCTTAAATCATACAGTCCATAATTTTGATTATTTCATTGTAATAAACTAGATTGCTGCATTTAGCTAATGAACCATAATGACTGTTGGACCCGTTTTGTTTGTGAACGACGCAGCTTGATTAAGAAGTGCATACTCAAATTAATGCACATTTTTTTGTTTAAATTTTGAATTTAAATTTTTATGCGGTATAACTATACTATGTATTTCGGCCTGCTCATGTTCCGGGTGTCGCAAAAACAGTTTTGCATTTGGTTATCTGGATGTTTATGCTGATATATGAATTTATAGTAAAAAAGGCTTAGGGATCAGTTTTGTAGTTTGCGGATCAGTTGAGATTTAAACGATGTTTATGCTACATTCAAGGAGCATTAATTGGATAAAAAAGTACATAAAAAGAAGTAATATGTGGATAATATTGTTACAATTCTCTAACCTAATTATACTTTAAAATATAAGTTCTATTTGATGTAATGCCAAGCTGAATTGTCATAACGCCATTACTACAGTCTTCAGGTCAAATATTGAATTATAATATATATAGATTAGACTATAATTATATATCCTATATATATATATATAATAATCTATATCTATACTGTCTCATTTAAAACTTTTTGAAATTTATTAATTTACCATTGGTTGTATCGAATGTTGAAATATGCTGCCGAGGAGGTAGGAATAGCAGTAAGCGCAAGTCGGAATCCAATGATCGGGTGAATTATGGTTTACCTGAGTACCTTAGATCGAATTTTTGAATGTAAGGGAACTTGTATCTGATTTTTTGTATCCTGCTGCCTGATTATCCGACGTGAGCTGAAAACAAATAAACCAGGGTGTCTTGCAAAAGGCACGTTCACACCAAGTACGATAACTATAAAGATAACGATAACCATATAGTTCTAAAAATCGTTCCCAATATTAAAGAATAGCATAGTTCACAACACAACTATAACGATAACAGAGGATATGATATCGGTGTGATCATTCTGTCAAAACGATTTGTTTTAAAGCTTATGAACGATTTAAAAACATGAAGCCAATAGAAATCTGTCCTGCACTGCGGTAGGCCAGCCTCCAGTTGACACACTACGGGCATTCTAGCCGCCCGTTGTTTTGTGGTGCGCGCATGATACGGCTGTAAGGTTAATAGCGGTCAACCTCCACAGGTCAAGGAAAAGCTCAAGCCTAATGCGTTATCTCTCTCTCTATCTATCGCTCTCTCTCTCTCTCTCCTCTAATGCGTATGCTCTCCCTCTCCATCTCCTCGCATGCGGAATGTCTCTCGCTCTCACACTCGACTCTCCCCTCTCAGGAGGTATGTACATGAAATTTCCATTTATTGAGCCAGGTTCTCATTAAAGGAATGAAGCGAACTGAATTTAAAATACACAAATGTTTAATAAAAAAACGGTCTTATAAAAACTTAAATTGGAGAATTGCAAATAAAAAAACCTACCTGTGCTGATGCGACCAATTACAAAATAATAACCTTTAATGTCTATCTTGCTATATAACCTATTTATCCTGTCTCAAATTAACCGTTTAAAAAGAAAACTCCCTGTTTTCACAAAAAACATTTCCCATTACAAAATGAAAGCCATCCAAAAACTCATATATGACTAGTTTTGTCTTTGATTTTGAATAGCTTTAAAATGGAAACTCCCTGTTTCCACAGAACGATTTCAATTCAGATTAATAGTCCAGTACGCCAGGGTGTCACTCAGTCAGTTTCAGCACGATTTGATGTTGCATTACATAATAAAAGCCCTAAAGAATCTCATTCTACATGTTCTGCCTGTGAATTTGGATAGCTCTAAAAAGGAAACTCCCTGTTTCCACAGAACAATTTCAATTCAGATTAATAGTACAGTACCCCAGGGTGTCACTCAGCCACTTTCAGGACTATCTGATGTTGCATTACAAAATAAACGCCCTACAACACCTCACCTATGACCATTTTTTTCTTGATTTGGACTAGCTCTAAAATGGAAAACTCCGTTTCCACAGACAATTTAAAGTCGCGATATTAACAGTTCCAGTAAACCAGGGTTGTCCCTCTCCGCCAGTTCAGGACCGATCTGATGTGGCATTAACATAATAAAGCCCTCCACAAAAACTCATATAGGACTAGTTTTGTCTCTGATTTGAATATAGCTCTAAAATGAACAACTCCCGCGTTTCCAAGAACATTTCAATCAGATTGACAGGCCAGTACACACAGGGTGTAATCTCAGACCAGTTTCAGGACGATCTGATGGCTGGCATTACAAAACTAAACCGCCCCCTACAAAACTACACCTATATGAACAGTTTGTATGATGACTTGAATAGCACTACAAAAGGAAACTCCTGACTTTCCATACCGTAACCAATTTTCATTCAGATGACAGTCCAGTTCCCCAGGGTGCACTCAGACACGCTTTTCAGGACAATCTGATGTTGCATTACATAATAAAAGGCCTAAAAAATCTCATTCTACATGTTCTGCCTGTGAATTTGGATAGCTCTAAAAAGAAAACTCCCTGTTTCCACAGAACAATATAAATTCAGATTAACAGTCCAGTATCCCAGGGTGTCCCTCCGCCAGTTTCAGGACGATATGATGTTGCATTACAAAATAAAAGCCATCCAAAAACTCACATATGACCAGTTTTCTCTGATTTTCAATAGCTCTAAAATGGAAACTCCCTGTATCCACAGAACAATTTCAATTCAGATTAACAGTCCAATACCCCAGGGTGTCACTCAGCCAGTTTCAGGACGATCTGATGTTGCATTACAAAATAAAAGCCCTCCAAAAACTCATATATGACCGGTTTTTACTGATTTTGAATAGCTCTAAAAATGAAACTCCCTGTTTAAATTTCCAGAAATAAGTTCAATTCAGATTTCGCCGCAGTATCCAGGGTTGTAATTCCCTCAGCCAGTTATCCAGCGACCGATCTTGATGTTGCATACAAACATTAAAAGCCCTACAAAATCTCATCTCATTCTACATGTTCTGCCTGTGAATTTGGATAGCTCTAAAATGGAAACTCCCTGTTTCCACAGACTAATTTATATTCAGATTAATAGTCCAGTACCCCAAGTTGTCCCTCTGTCAGTTTCAGGACGATCTGATGTTGCATTACAAAATAAAAGCCATCCAAAAACTCATATATGACCAGTTTTGTCTTTGATTTTGAATAGCTCTAAAATGGAAACTCCCTGTTTCCACAGAACGATTTCAATTCAGATTAATAGTCCAGTATTCCAGGGTGTCTCTCAGCCAGTTTAATGACGATCTGATGTTGCATTTCATAAAAAAAGCCCTCCAAAAACTCATTCTGCCTGTTCTGCCTATGAATTTGGATAGCTCTAAAATGGAAACTCCCTGTTTCCACAGAACAATTTCAATTCAGATTAACAGTCCAGTACCCCAGGGTGTCCCTCAGCCAGTTTCAGGACGATCTGATGTTGCATTACATAATAAAAGCCCTCCAAAAACTCATATATGACCAGCTTTGTCTTTGATTTTGAATAGCTCTAAAATGGAAACTCCCTGTTTCACGAAAATTTACAATCGGATAACAGCAGTACCCCAGGGTGTCCCTCGCAGTTTCATGGACAGATGATGTGCATTACAAAAATAAAAGCCCTAACAAAATTCATACGTCTACACTGTCGGCATTGGCATTTGGATAGCTCTAAAAATGAAACTCCCTGGTCCACATTATAACTTTCAATCAGATTAATAGTCCATGTAACCCAGCGGTTGTCCGCTAGCCAGTTTAATGGCCCACGATCTGATGTTGCATTACAAAATAAAAGCCCTCCAAAAACTCATATATGACCATTTTTTTTCTTTGATTTTGAATAGCTCTAAAATAATAAATCCCTGTTTCCACAGAAAAATTTCAATTCAGATTGACAGTCCAGTACCCCAGGGTGTAACTCAGCCAGTTTCAGGACGATCTGATGTTGCATTACAAAATAAAAGCCCTCCAAAAACTCATATATGACCATTTTTTTCTTTGATTGGAATAGTTCTAAAATGGAAACTCCCTGTTTCCACAGAACAATTTAAATTCAGATTACTAGTCCAGTACCCCAGGGTGTCCCTCAGCCAGTTTCAGGACGATCTGATGTTGCATTACAAAATAAAAGCCCTCCAAAAACTCATATATGACCAGTTTTGTCTTTGATTTTGAATAGCTCTAAAATGAAAACTCCCTGTTTCCACAGAACAATTTCAATTCAGATTGACAGTCCAGTACCCCAGGGTGTCACTCAGCCAGTTTCAGGACGATCTGATGTTGCATTACAAAATAAAAGCCCTCCAAAAACTCATATATGACCAGTTTTGTATGTGATTTTGAATAGCACTAAAAAGGAAACTCCCTGTTTCCACAGAACAATTTCAATTCAGATTAATAGTCCAATACCCCAGGGTATCCCTCAGCCTGTTTCAGGACGATCTGATGTTGCATTACAAAATAAAAGCCCTCAAACTCATATATGACCAGGTTTGTCTTTGAATTTGGCTTAGTCAAATGGAAACTCCCTGTTTCCACAGAACAATTTCAATTCAGATTAATAGTCCAGTACCCCAGGGTGTCCCTCAGCCAGTTTTAGGACGATCTGATGTTGCATTACTAAATAAAAGCCCTCCAAAAACGCATATATGACCAGTTTTGACTTTGATTTTGGATAGCTCTGAAAAGGAAACTCCCTGTTTCCACAGAACAATTTCAATTCAGATTAATAGTCCAGTACCCCAGGGTGTCCCTCAGCCAGTTTCAGGACGATCTGATGTTGCATTACAAAATAAAAGCCCTCCAAAAACTCATATATGACCAGTTTTGTCTTTGATTTTGAATAGCTCTAAAAAGGAAACTCCCTGTTTCCACAGAACAATTTCAATTCAGATTGACAGTCCAGTACCCCAGGGTGTCCCCCTTCTTTTTGTTGTCAGTTGTTCTTTCCAGGACCCACGATATGATGTTGCATTACAAAATAAAAGCCCTCCAAAAACTCATATATGACCAGGTTTGTCTGATTTTGAATAGCTCTAAAATGGAAACTCCCTGTTTCCACAGAACAATTTAAATTCAGATTAATACTCCAGTACCCCAGGGTGTCCCTCTGTCAGTTTCAGGATGATCTGATGTTGCATTACAAAATAAATGCCCTCCAAAAACTCATATATGACCATTTTTTTTCTTTGATTTTGAATAGCTCTAAAATGAGAACTCCCTGTTTTCACAGAACAATTTCAATTCAGATTGACAATCCACTACCCCAGGATTTCACTCAGCCAGTTTCACGACTGTCTGATGTAGCATTACACAATAAAAGCCCTCCAAAAAACTCAGCTACAGTTTGCCTGTGAATGGGATAGTTCTAAACAGGAAACTCCCGGTTTCACACCGCAAAATTCAATAAGAGTAATAGTACCAGTCAACACATGGTGTACCTCAGCCAGTTTTAGGGACGTCATTGATGTTGCCATTACAAAATAAACAATGCCCTCCAAAAACTCAGATATGACCAGTTTTTCTTCTTGATTTGTGAATTTGGTTATAAAATGGAAAACTCCCTCTTTCACGAAAATTTCAATATCGATTAATAAGTTCAGGACCCAAGGGTCACTATGCTCAGTTTCGGACCAGCATCATGATGTGGAATGTAAAAATAAATAAAAGCACTCAAAAACTTATATGACAGTTGTCTTTGATTTTGAACAGCATCTAAAATGAAAACACCTGTTTTCACGAACCACCTTTCAAATTCAGCATTGACAAGTCCAGGAACCCAGGGTGTAATCAGCCCAGTTTCAGGACGATCTATGTTGCATTACATAAATGAAAAGACCCTACAAAAACTCATTATATGACCAGTTTGTGTCTTGATGTGAATAGCTGTAAAAAAGGAAAATCCTGATACCACAGAACAATTGTTAAATTTCCAGATACTAGCTCCAGTACCCGGGCGGCACTAACGCCCAGTTTCAGGACGATCTGATGTTGCGTTACATAATAAAAGACCTCCAAAAACTCATATTCTACCCGTTTTGCCTATATTTTGAATAGCTCTAAAAAGGAAACTCTCTGATTCCACAGAACAATTGAAAGAGCATGGACAGTCCGTACCCCAGATTTACTCAGCCAGTTTCCGGCCCCCCCCCCCCGATCTGCTGTTGATTAAATAATAAAAGCCCTAAAAACTCTCATTCTGACTGTTCTGCCTGCGAATTTGATACGCTCCTAAAAATGGAAATCCGGGTTTCAACCGAACAATTGTAATTCAGCTTGACAATACACTTACCCCGGGTGTACACTCAGCCATTAAGGACGATCTGATGTTGCATCTAATAAAGCACTCCAAAAGCTAATATTCTACCTGTTGCTGTGACCTGGATGGCTCTAAATGGAAAACTCCCGTTTCCACCAGAACAATCTCAAGCTCAGATAATAGTCCATACCCCAGGGTGTCCCTCGCCAGTTTCAGGACGCTTGTGTTGCATTACAAAATAACAGCCCTCCCAAATTCATATTATACCTTTCTGCTCGTGACTTGGATGGCTCTAAATGGAAACTCCCTGTTTCCACAGAACGATTTCAATTCAGATTAATAGTCCAGTACGCCAGGGTGTCACTCAGTCAGTTTCAGCACGATTTGATGTTGCATTACATAATAAAAGCCCTCAAAATCTCATATGACCAGTTTGTCTTGTTTTGACTAGCTATAAATGAAAAACTCCCTGTTCACAGAACAATTCTAAATTCACGATTGACAGCCAGTAACCAGGGTTAAATCAGCCAGTTCGGACGATTGATGTGCAGTACCACAATAAAAGCCATACACAAACTCAATATGACAGTTTTGTCTTTGATTTGAAGAGCTCTAAACAAGGAAATCCCTGATCCACAAGAACACATTTCAATTCAGAGTGACAGTCCTATACCCCCCAGGGGGGTAACTCAGCCAGTTTAAGGCGATCTGGTGGCATCTACATATAAAACCGACCCCCTACAAAAAATTATATGACAAGTTTGTATTTGATGTGAATGCTCTAACAAGGAACTCCCTGATCCACAGAACAATTTACATTCAGATTGACAGTCCAGTACCCAAGGGTGTCCCTCGGCCGTTTCACGGACGATCCTGACTGTTGCATTACAAAATAAAGCCACCTCAAAATATCTTCAGGAGTCACCTTTCTGCTGTGAATGGGATGCTCTAAAAGGAAAACTCCGGTTCCACAGAACTAATGTCAATTCAGAAATAGTCAGTACCCCAGGGTGTTTCCATCGCCAGTTCAGGACGATTGAGCTGCATTACAAAAGAAAAGCCCTCAAAATTCATATTCTACTTTCGGCTGTGATATTTGGCTGGGCTCTAAAATGACAACCCCGGTATTGCCAGCAGAACAATATACAATTCCAGATTACAGTCCACTAGTACCCCAGGGTGTCCCTCTCCAGGATTTAAGGACGATGATTTGCCATACACATTAACACACGCCCTCCAAAACTACTTCTCAGATATTGAAAGTTTGTTTCTTTCGATAGTTGAATAGCTCTGAAATGAAAACTACCCTGTGTCACAGAACCAATTTCAATTTCAGACTGACAGTCCGTACCCCAGGGTTTAATCAGCCCGTTTCAGGACTCTAGAGGTTGCATACAAATAAAAGCGCTACTAAAGAATCATATTGACCAGTTTGTCTGATTTGAATAGCTATAAACGGCAACTCCTGATTACAAAGAACAATTTCATATTCAGATTGAAGTCATTACACTAGGTGTAATCTTTCAGCAGTTTCAGGACAGAATAGATGTTGAACTTACATAAGAATAAGCCGTAATAAACTCTAAGTGACCAGTATCGTCCTTTGATTCTTGAAATAAGCTCCTAAGAAAGCTCCCGGATTAAGAACAGATTTCAATTAAGATATGGGACAGTCCAAGTACCCTTTCTGGGGTGTCCTCCGCAAGTTTTCAGGACGGAGGGGAATGTGGCATTACAAGCAAAAGCCCTCAAAACATCGCATACTATTCACTTTCGGGCCTCAGTGAATCCTTGGATCGGATACTAACTAGAAAAATCGCCGGTTTCCACGATACAAGAACGCAATATACAGACTTAAAGTCAGTACCAGTGGCCTCAGCAGTCAGGACGATCTGAGTAGCATTGACAAACTAAAAGTGCCCTCAAAATCTAATATTCTACACTTTTCTGCCTGGAATTGAGATGCGCTCTAAATGAAATGCAACGTTTAACAGACTAATTTCAATTCAGTTTGACAGTCCAGAACCCCAGGGTGTCACTTAGTCTGTTTCAGGATGATCTGATTTTGCATTACAAAATAAAATCCCTTAAACTCATATTTGACCAGTTTTGTCTTTGAATTTGGATAGCTTTAAAAAGGAAACTCTCTGTTTCCACAGAACAATTTAAATTCGGATTAACATTCCAGTACCCCAGGGTGTCCCTCCATCCGCCCCCCCCCCCCCCCTTGTCAGCGATTGATGTGCCTTAGATAATTACAAGGGAGGCCTCAAAAACCTTATATGACAGCCTTTTGTCTTGTGCTTTTGAATAAGACTCTAAATAAGAAAAACTCACTGTTTCCACGAACAACTCCTCATTAGATTGACAGTCCAGTATCCCAGGGTGTAACTCAGCCAGTTTCAGGACGATTTGATGTTGCATTACAAAATAAAAGCCCCCCAAAAAACTCATTCTACCAGTTCTGCCTATGAATTTGGGTAGCTCTTAAATGGAAACTCCCTTTTTCCACAGAAAAATTTCAATTCAGATTAATAGTCCAGTACCCTAGGGTATCCCTCAGCTAGTTTCAGGACGATCTGATCTTGCATTACAAAATAAAAGCCCTCCAAAAACTCATATGACCAGTTTTCTCTTTTTTTTTTAATAGCTCTAAAATGGAA
>JADLZN010002479.1:0-29575 GCA_018155175.1 Sinocyclocheilus anophthalmus | reverse complement strand
CGGGTTTATTCTAAAACAAAGCAAAAAAATTATTCTAGGAAGCCAGGGCTTTTAGGATTTTATGAACTAATAAAGGAAAGGTAAAGGTAAAGGCAGCTAACTCACCCCTCTCACACGTGCGAGACCAGTAACCAGTGCCTGTGCAGTCGCAGATAAAGCGATTCCAACCTTCTTTGCACACGCCTTTGTTCTTGCACGGATAGCTGTCGCACTGTTTGCCTGGCATCTTATTGCAGGAAGGTTTGATACCTGCACCGTTCTGGGCCTCAGCGATTTGCCTGATGTCCTTACTGCGACCGTCAATGAACAGGTCCCGAATGCAGCCCACATAGCCATAGTATAGCATGGCAGTCCATAATTCAGTGGGAAGGATAAGGCCAGCCCGGCTATCGGGGAGGGTGTGGGGGGGGTAGGGGGGGGGGGTAAGGGGTTGGGGAGTGGTGGGGAGAGTGGGAGTGGGGGCATGCGGAGGGGGGGAATGGGGGGAGGCCGCCCAGGTACATGTCCCCCTCCAGGTCCAGGATCTCATTTTCGCCACTGGCGGTGAACGGAGTGCGACGGCTGTTAACAGATATGGTGCCTGGAAAACAAAATAAAGAGAGACAGAGATTATATGAGCCATAAAATACATAAAACACATTCACACAGTTATTGTTAGTGGTCCAGTAAAATTGTGCATTTAACCCCTAAACTGTCCCCAAAAGTTATTTTATTTTATTGACAAAAATCACATTTGTTAATTGAAATACAGCTGCAAGAAAATAAGTAAAATATAAGATAAAAAAATAAATAAAATGAAAATGAGTTAGAAATGTTGCCATGGCAATAGCCCATGCTGGTATCAAAAACATCGCGCCGTTTACTCGTTCCCGTTTAAATGTGTCGTAAATCCCTTGACAAATAGCAAGTCCAAATAGATCCATTGGTGACTTGACGCATTGACTTTGCGAGCCACCAGGCGTCATTACAATCTGGGCGAAAAACGCTCTGTTGGACACGCGTTACACGTTTTCATTGATCGTGAGGCATATAGCGAGGACGGGCGCTGAACGAACTAACTGTAAATAACAGGAGACTGGGTTTTGAGGGGATCAGTGCGCTCCATGTATTTTGTCCACCTTTCTCCAATTTTCGTTAGTGGCACACCCAATGGGCCTCATTCGTGAAACGCGAGCAGAAGGAATTTGTGTAAATCATTCGGAAAGTTGTTCCGACACAATGTTGATATTGTCGATGACAATTCGTTACTAGAAATAGTTGAGTTGGTTATCAAGGAGCCGCACATAAATCGCATCGCTATTAACGCGCGTCGTCCGCTAAAGCCGGTGTGTAATTCGGTTGTAAATGTCCATCACCCGCGGCTTTCACGTGTATCAGCGTGAAGTACACTCGAGCCGTCATGGTGTCACCGACGGTAGCTGCGCAAAACCCGATCATGTTTTGCGCAGCTCGTCAACCCCATACATGTACACGTGTAAATAAAGGTGCATAAAACATTGAAACGTTCTGTATGCTTTTCGACAAAGTGATGACTGCATTTTTATGCACCGTGTATTAGAAAGATGTTTAACAACAGTGAAAAGGGACCTTTTTCAAACAAACAGTGTCGCGTCCCGAACGTTGTTTTTCCATACACCGGTATTGGAAAAATGTATATCATAACAAAAATGAAACGCCGGTATGAACCGGTATAGCGCCCAGCACTACCTCCAAAGCTCTGTGACGCACCACCGGCTGGTGGCTTTCAGAAGAGCACCAGGCATCATGTCAGCTGGCTAAAAACAGTCTGGTGGATACACGTTAATGTTTTTGTTTCTTATTAGGCATAGCCTATTAGTCTGTTAGGAATTTGCGCAATATAACTTGGCAAAGCTGAAAATGAAGTTGAAAGTATTCCACAGCATTCAGGAATACGCTAATTGTGAATGATTGGAATTCACGAACGTACACGCATTTAACGCTCAAATGGGACCTTTACGAAGTATTTGTCAATCCGGAGGGGAGTTTTCGAGAAGGTCCGTTTTACGCGTAAATGACTGTGAATGGACTTTCTACTAATGTTTTTGAGTGTTTGTACATCATCGGGAGCCTAGTGAAACTTGGTGAAAAAGGCTTATAAAAGTATTGGTTTTAACTTGTAGCAATCTTTATGGTGAGAAAATGTGTATAATATGAAATGGTGACTATTGCCATTGTTTGAACAAAGTATCTTTTGTGTTGCATCTTCACAGATCCACGTGCCGAAGGACTTTCCACCCTCCAATACCGGCCCGCAGCTGTTCCCGCATCGCTATGAGCTCACCGTGCGACCACGTCGTTGCAGTAGCGTACCCCACGGCACCCTACGGACAGCTGGGCGTCAACGCTGTTCCTCTTGTTCTGTACCGAAAGTGATGAGACTTGTCAGCGACTCGTAACAATGGTGAGTTAAAGGTCCCATGTTGTCAAAAGGGAAATGTCCTGGCTTTTTTCACGATGATTGAGGTCTAGGAGCTTTTTAGGTAGCATATAAGTTTCAAAACAGTCAGTCCGCAGTCAAATGCGCACAGCCTGCAGTAGCTATGGTTTTTCACGAACCGTTGTGACTCGAGTAAGAAGTTGACGTCAGAACTACACAGTCACCGCCTTCAGTCGCCGCCCACAGTCCCACTCTCCTTTTGCCAAACCCCCAGACAACATCGTGTCCATGCTTTTGCCGAGCAAGGACAACACGGAAACATGTGGAAAAGGTTCACTTTAACCACGAAACCAGATCGGCCGACCTGTAACGTTACACTCTCACTCAAAGGACGGACGATCTGACAGGATCGTTGCTATGAGGTGGATCACACGTAACGTGTAAAGTAAAGACAAACTCACCGTGTCTATCTAGTCGTGATGTGTATATACATTTCAGTTTCAGCGGGCGACTATTTTTACAGCTGCACTATTGTTCCAGCCACAACGAATCACAACAATGTATATAGAATTACAAATGATTATATGGGCGATTCTTGGACTATAGGCACTTTTATGTTCTTTGGTCATATGTATAAAAAGACATATATATAATTTTGGACCGATTCCTCTTTCTTAGTCCAACTAACAATAAAACCACCTTAAAGTCTTTGTGCTACCTTTCTATGATGAATTTTTGTTCATACTTTTCAACCTCCTCATAGGTGTCCAAATCACTGTTTTGTCCTGGTCGCACACCCAGACTTTGAAAGTTGAACAATGAAAAAACGGTTTAAAAATAGGAGTTATCTGGTAACTGTTAATGTACCTGAATGAAGCACTAGTAAAAGAATGAAAATACATAATAGTATTTAATGTGAGACCACGATCAATATGACTTTTTCGACAAAATATAGCCGTCGCACAGTATCGGTGTCATTTCCAGCACAACACTGTAATGTCCCTTTAAAAAGGTTTGTGTGAAAGCTTGTTTAGGTGGTTTGTATGGAAATGTTCAGTGACATCAGAGCACATGTTGGACATGGAGGGAATTTAAATGTTCATCAACAACAAATGAAGAAAAATCAAGGTAAATATCGCTTGATCAGTTAATATATTTATTCTAAGTCATTTCCAAACATGCTGTACCTTCAAAGGTGTTTTTAAAAAGCTAAAAAATTTAAGTTAAATAAGAGTATTTTGCATACATGAAATGATAAGTATTAATTCAAAGCTAATCAGTGAAGCTATCTTGCATGTTTTCACAAGAAACTACAGAAATGTCATTGGAAAATACATTTATGGTTACAAAGTACAATTGATATGGATCGCGAGAGTAGATTGAGTAATAGTTTTTATATTATAATATATTACAATACTTTTTATATTTATATTATGATATTATTTGTATTTCTAAATTATATTACTTTTATATTAATTTATTTCATTTTTATCTATTTTTAAGATGCCATCTAAGACAACAAAAGAAAGGTCACAGGCCTATAGCTACAAAATAAAAGCTGGCCCTATAAAATATGAAGAGAGACTTCAAAGAGACAGGGAGAGATTCCTGAGGAAAAAAGAAAAAGGAGTAGTAAAAGCAATTGTAGATCTGTCAAAGCGGGAGCAACGCAAACAAAGGAGATAATGGAGAATCAAACAAAGAAATAGACGAGAGGAGATATATAAAAAAAAAAAGGAAGGAAGAGTCCAATGAGAACATTTCAGTATCAAACACTCACAATTATATAGCCTCATGATTATCTCACAACGTTGAAATTTTGATGCATCATTTATTGCTTATATATTTGCCTTGCCATCAGTTGTGTCAGTAATTTACAGTATGCACTATAACCGTTCATCTGTGAGACAAATCAGTTTTATACAACAAACTCGGCACTACACTAAAAACGGGTGCGGTTATGTTGAATGACTTTGTGAATTGAGTTTAATGAGTGTGATGAGTTTAAGAATTGTTTGAAGAAATATCTCCACGGTTTCTCTACGTTCACGTTAATTCATTGTCATTTCCATCACCACACACGTTTGTAAGAAATATGTAAAAAGTTCATCACACACAAAAAATGTATCCCCAATTTTTGAGATGGTGCTCTACTCGATAGACAAATTCAAGGTATTTGTTTTGTAATAAGCTCTTACCCAAACCAATATTAGGTTTCATAGTGTGACAGGTGTACAGTTCGGTATTTGGTCCTTAGGGCAGTTCATTGATCTCATGGACAAATGTATAATTATTGTACATTTGTGGAAAAACTGGTAAAAGTAGTTACAAAAATGATCTTTGACAATTCTTGAGTGGCAAAAGTTATTCTATTTTGAAATAACAGCTGTATATCGACATGTGGTGGAAATGACATTTGTTCATTTGCGGGTTGGAAAAAATGTAAAATATGAACAATTCCTCTGGCAATCAAAGTTTGTCCTCTTACAGACCTTAAAACTAGACAAATGATTGAAAGTTACGAGGCCGTTACGTGACTTTTGACCCAAGTTTTTTTGGATTCAACTGATCAGGATAAAAAGGCCCTCGTGAAGGGGGGGGGGGGGGAAAACGCCCATATATACACATTGTCAGTCTGTTGTTTTAGACGCATGCACGCAGAACGGCAGCAAAGGTGCTTTTTGTGCATTAACAAAAGCTTGTAGTGGTTGTATAACATGTTAAAATCATTAGTAGATTTTGAAGATGTGCACGATCATGTCATATGAATTGGAAGTGGAATGACGTCTGAGCATTTGAACTGACATGAAATGTGAACGATTAGGTCACGCTTAATACATTTATGAGTAAACGTTAACAAGCACATTATTTGACGTTTGTAGATCTGTGAATCTATATGAAGTAATGATCCGTTAAGCATTACGTGATGTTTATTAATGAAAGCGATTATAAAATGTTATGGAATATAGCAACAGAATGAATATCCTAGCTAATGAAATGAAAGCGTGTATGTATGCGTGTGTATATATGTATGTTTTGTATCCGATGGATGAGGAAATGACGGTGGCTTGAATTTGTTAACGATTGATTGAGTTGTAATGGGTAACTTTGGAAATGTATGGAGACAAAAGAGCTTTCGGTTTTTCCTTGGAACTAGTGATGTGAAAGGATGAATTGTGATTTAATGGCATCCAAATGCAAAGTATTTGTTGACACGGTATGTGTGTGTTTGTACTATATAGAAAAACACACCCATGCATGTATATATTTCAGAAAAATGTGAAGTTGATACATGTAATGTTTATATAACAAATCTATGAATATAAATATATGTCAACATTTGGGAAATATATAGTATGTGTGTGTATTTATATATACATAATAAATGTACAGTAGGGCTGGGTTTTGTCATAAATGTAACTATTTGATTCGATTGTCATTGACAAGCTTGCGATTGGATGACCGATTGGATTCAATATAGATTATTTTGGATATCAGGTACAGTACATGCTAAATTGTGTCCAGGAAAAAAGACTGGTTGAAGTAATGGTGTAAAATATACAGGAGAGTCAGTTGGTACTGCATGACTATAATAAGTAGAATTACTATAAAAGTAATATAGTTGTAGAATGACATCATATTTGTACTTGTTATTTGTAACATAAACGTAATGGTGGCTGTCCTCACGTAAATGAACAGGAATTGAAGATTTAAGAGGGTCACGAGTAGTTCTATATATATAATATATATATATATATATATTATCTATATATTATCTATATATAATAATATATGAATGACGTAATGAAGTGATGTGTGCGTAAAGTTAGAATGATTTGTTACACAATGAATGTAATTGTTCCACTTTGTAGGCGCGAAAGACATGATCTTGCTCTCACCACATGGTACATTAGCGTGTGCGCGCGCGTCCATTTGTTTCGAAGTGTGGGTAATGTCCGGTGAAACGCAGTGTGCTGTGGCCGCTCCAGTTGTAAAAGCTGTGCAGGATCAAGTGGTTTTGAAAGCCTACCTACACGAATGTACCCGTAGTTGTAAATGTTTGTAATCTAGTTTAGAAATGCGTAAAGTACATATTTTGTGGGGAGCCGCGCTCAGTTTGTGGCTCTGTGGAACTGTGGTACGAATGCAGGATCGCTCTCCAAACGTTTGAGCTGAGGCATGGCAATCTATGGCGATATTGGGAAAAGAGGAGTATTGTTGCTTGTATGGTGGTTTGTACTGTAATAATTTTACTTGGTTGTAAGGGAATTAATCATTATTAATTCATTCAGGTTTATTTGTAGCTCAGGTTTTAAAAGAACTCGATCTGAGAATTCGAGGTCCACCTGATCAAAACTGACTTTGACTTTCAATAGTTTATACTTTTATCAGCTACTCGGCCAGCGAGAAGTTGATGTCAGTGTATATTACCAATTGAATATGTAAATTTTGTATTCTCCCTGGCCACGGGTGAAATACAATTATGATAATTAGTCAGCTCTTAAGAGAGGTAATTATTATGAGTAAGCTACGAGCTAGGTAGCAAGCAAGGATCTTTTTGGCAATAGAATTGACACGAAATTATGACACCAGACAAGTGAGTATTTATAAATGAAACATGAAATTTATTGGCTATTCTAGATCACAAACTTAAGCTAAAACGCACAAACATACAGTTCAGAGGAAGGAAAATCTGTTAACGGAGTTCTGAGTTTCATAGCTCTACCTCGTTTTCACAAGTGATGTAAATTCACCTTAAGAATTCACAAAGCAACGCATCTAAATTCACCCGTTCAGCAGACCATAGAAATGTTGTTTACTTGCTTTCTGCTGGTTGATAGCTGAGGTGACTCTGTGGCTGATGCGGGCTTCCTGGAGGTCTTTGAGGTCACTGACTGGTCGGTGACGTCAGGATGACGTCCTTTGGGAAACCCCTCGTTGGTTCGTGATGAAGCAGAGGCGCGAGCAATCTGCTGAGAGTCTTAGTGTGCAAGACTTTCAAGTTTGTTGACGATTTCAACGAAGTATCACTGAAGTGCTGAGTTTTAGATGGCTGGTCGCTTTGAAGGTAAATGTGTGAGCACACGTATGGGCTCTAACACAGCGACAGGCCAGAGCAGGAGAGCAGCAAGCAAGCTAGCTAACAAGCCATGGATTCTGTTCTGCATTGGGGTTTTGCTCTGTGGCATAAGTCCGTCCCCTGACGCTGGCTTCCAATCGACTCCTTGCGGGGTGGCGCGTGCATACATTAACAAGAGGCTTTAATTCATCACACGAGGACACCCTCTATAAAGTTGATACGTCTATAAAGTCTCTCTTAAATGCCAATATTGTACATACTATTAAAGTCTACTTAATTTCAACCTTCTGCATTTCTCTTTTCCATTCATTCAAGATTAAACTTCACATATTACACAAATTTGAATAACCTTATTTCCTAAAAAGGGTAATAAAACACAGATTAAATCTGCACCGATTACATGAAACACGTCAAGCATATATATATATACAGTGGTGTGAAAAAAGTGTTGGCCCCCTTCCTGTTTTTTAAATTTTTTGCATATTTGTCACACTCAAAAGATTCAGATCATCAAACAAATTGGAATATTACACAAAGATAATGAGTAAATAAAAAATACAGTTTGTTTTTAAATTATTATTTATTTGATTAAGGAAAAAAAAGCTGTCCAAACCTGCCTGGCAATGTGAAAAAGTAATTGCCCCTAAATATAATAACTGGTTGAGTCACCCTTTGCAGCAACAACTGCAATCAAAATTTTGCGATAAATGGCAATGAGTCTTTCACATCGCTGTGGAGGAAGTTTGGCCCACTCTTCTTTGCAGAATTATTTTAATTAAGCCACATTGGAGGGTTTTCAAGCATGAATGGACTGTTTAAGCATCTCAATCAGATTTAAGTCCGGACTTTGATTTGGCCACTCCAAAACCTTAATTTAGTTTTTCTTGAGCCATTCAGAGGTGGACTTGCAGGATACTTGTCCTGCTGCATAACCCAATTGCGATTGAGCTTGAGGTCACAAACTGATGGACGGACATTCTCCTTCAGGAATTTCTGATAGACTGCAGAATTCATGGCTCCATCAATTATGGCAAGTCATCCAGAATCCTGAAGCTGCAAAGCAGCCCCAGAACATCACACTACCACCACCATGTTTGACTGATGGTATGATGTTCTTTTTATGAAATGATGTGTTGGTTTTACGCCAGATGTAACGGGACACACACCTTCCAAAAAGTTCAACTTTTGTCTCATCAGTCCACAGAATATTTGCCCAAAAGTCTTTGGGATAATCAAGATATTTTTGGCAAATGTGAGACGAGCCTTTATGTTCTTTATGGTCAGCAATGACTTTTGCCTTGGAACTCTCCCACGGATGCCGCTTTTGCCCAGTCTCTTTCTTATTGTTAAACCATGAACACTGACCTTAATTGAGGAAAGTGAGGCATGCAGTTCTTTAGGTGTTGTTCTGGGATCTTTTATGACCTCTTGGATGAGTCGTCGTTGTGCTCTTGGGGTAATTTTGGTTGGCCGGCAACTCCTGGGAAGGTCCACCATTGTTCCAAGTTTTCTCAATTTGGGGATAATGGCTAGCGAGGTTCAATGGAGCTAGTCACAACAAAGCCTTAGAAATGGCTTTATAATTTATCCTTTCCAGACTGATACATGTCAACAGTTTTGTTTCTCATCTGTTCTTGAATTTCTTAAGATCGCAGAATGATGTATTGCTCTTTAAGCATGCTTTACTCTGTCAGACAGGTTCTATTTAAGTGATATCTTGATTCAACAGGTCTGGCAGTAAACAGGCCTGAGTGTGGCTAGTGAAATTTAACTCATAATGTAAAATAATGAGGTTAATTGCAGTTCTTTCATGATTTAACAGGAGGGGGCAATTCATTTTTTTACGTAGGGCCAGGTAGGTTTGGACAGTTTTTTTTCCTTAAATTAAATCATCATTTAAAAACTGTATTTTGTATTTACATGCATTATCTTTGTGTAATATTAAAAATTTTTGATGATCTGAAACATTAAAGTGTGACAAACATGCAAAAAAAAAATAAGAAATCAGGAAGGGGGCCAACATTTTTTCACACCACTGTGTATGTATAGATAATATATATAATATATATATATATATATATAATACATATATATATATATATATATGTATATACATTTATACACACACACATATATATATATATCTATATATATAGATATATATATTACAACCCTACTATTTGTGATTCTATGCTTGAATATTGTATACTTTCAATGATTAGCAACGATTGTCAAAAGATATCTTGTCTCTTTCCTTTGGAATGCGGGGGAAAAGGGAAGGGTCCTTTGGTCACTCTCAGGTCAGACCTGAGCGTCTACTGGAGAATCTCCTGCGGGACAGGGAGCTATAAAATTGTCTCTCTTGTTGATCGGAGTTTAGTAATTTATGCGTCCACTGGTCATGAGGGTATTTCTATCTGTTCCTTGAAAGCCCGTAAAACGCTTTTAAGCACTGTGAAAGTACTGTCCTTTTTAGCGTATCTTGAGATATAGCCAAACAGTCCAGGAAATGCTTCAACCCTTCACTGACCCTGCATGAGTTATGACTGCAGATGGCTGGGCGACTAACCGAAAACCCTCCAGGAAAATGTGAGGGTTGATGTTCGTCTGTATCAATCTGTAGGTGGGTTGCTGTGAGCAGGATCTACAGTACTATAACGTCAATGCTAAAATAGTATATAGGAGGTGACGTACAGGTAGCTAGCCAAATGTCCCTTGATTTGGTGGTTTATTCGGAAGAGAAATGTATTAATTGAACGTTGGTTTTTTGTGAAGGTGTTTGTTAACGGTACTGTGCCAAAGATTAGAAAATAACAGACTTGAACATTTTGTTTTGAGTGAAAAAAATGGCAATGTCTGCTCTTTTTGGTCACGCTTATTGGAGATGACCCGTGCCGGTCGCCGAGGAAAGACCGCAACTCTGCGCTGCGTCTCGCCGGATGGGCTTTCACGCGGCCCAAGGAATGCGGAAGTCCAGCACGGGTCGTAAGCCACTGGGGGGTGCAAGCCGCCGGCACGCTCATTTGTCGAAAGGTGTGGGCGCCACATCGGTCGTGGTTAAGCGCATGGTTGTTCGTAACCCATATCACCGGGTCCGTTCACCTCACGCGCTACGGTGGAGCCCACGGCCTCTGACACGCCGACGTGAAAGCCGACAAAGTAGTTGTTTGGCACTTCTCGCAGCAATTGTGGAATTGACCAAAGAAATCAGTGGCGCAGTAGTATTTCCAACACTGTTCCAGAACACTCGAAGCCAAATATTGAGACGTGCGCAGCACAGTTTCCTGATCCTGGAAGAGTAGACCGCGGTGCCGGCTGTTCTGACTGAAAGACTGTAAGTATGTTTTAGTTAATATTGAAAGCGTTTTGACATGGTATTTAAAGGGCGTTTTTTGGCCAGTTAAAGGCTGTGAGGATTTGTGATGGGACAAATGACAAACAAGAAGCCCTACTGTAGTAGGGCTTGTTGTTTGTCATTTGTCCGAGCACAAATCCTCATTCGACAGCGTTTTTGCGTGTAAAAACGAAGGTATGCCAGCACATGGTGCTGACCGTTTCAAGCAATGAATTAGCAGCTAAAATAGTAGTTAACAAAAGCTATTGGGATGTGGAATGTTGAAATGTGCACAATCATGTAACAAATGTCTGTGATCTTTTGTTTGACATGATGGTTTTGGATTGGCTCCTCTTTGTCCTCCATTACTTTGACAGTTGTTGTTTTGTATAATTCAGCTGACACTGAAAAGCTGTCATCCCTAATAATAGTGTAAGGAAGCGATTAGTGTGTACTGTAATGTAGATTTTGAAAGAATGCATACAACATGTGACTTGAGAAAAAGGAGACGGCAGATGTGGTGTTTGGCATGTTTATTGAAGGCACTGTCAGTCTTTAACGTGAGACTGTGCGAGGTAGAAATGAGACCGAAAGCAAGTTTGACATAGTATCTGCAAATGTTGAAATGCTAACTGTAAAAAAGCAGTCCAGACTCGAAGTTTGGTGCAAGAATAACATTTAGTGTATGTGGCATATTTGATATGATACAAAGCTAGTTTGAAAGTAAATGTAAAGCAGTTGAGGTCTTTGTAAGTTAATTCCAGTGGCTGTAGTTGACATGTGGTAAAATGTGCATGAAAAGCCAAAAGGAGTTTGTCCTTAATGTTGAAGAGTCTTTGCTCTGTCAGGATGGCATCAGCAGTGTTTGGAGGAGGAATGCGGTAAGTGCAGTGAACACAGTGGGCAGCAGGCGGGCACCGTCGCTCTCCTGGATTCCCACATGTGGGGTGGTGCAGGACTGGGGTAGTTGTGTTGCTGTTGAGCTGTAGTCACTGTTTTGCAGGAGGAAGTTGTGTGCGAGTGCAGAGAAGGTGTCGGGACCGTATGGCACTGGAAGGGTCCGGGTGAGGGTTTTGTGTCCTGGGTGTGTCACCTGGAGATGGAACCAAAAAGATGTAGAAATGGCAGTTATAGTGTGACATGTGTATATAGTTGTAACGCAAAGTTTTCTGTATGTATCCCAAAACCCTTCGATGGCTGTTTGAACTGATTAAAGTTGTGTAGTCGAGGGGCGGGACGTTCCGACGCTCCGTACAGGCGGTTTAGCCGATCTGACCCATCTCGGCCCGTCGCCTGTTTCTGAGGGAGGGGCTTCACAAAAACGGGACATAATCGAGGCCTTCGTTAGAGAAGGGACGGATCGGTGCGGAATAAAGGTCAAGGATGTGACGACTGATGCCTTTCTTCGAAAACAAAACATCGACGCGTGTCGGGCCACACCCCTTTGACTCTTCAGTGCAGCACAATTCAACGGATGTCACGTCATCGTCGTGACACGTTTCGGTTTGTGTGACGGAAAACAAAGTGACGCCTTATGAAACGCCAGTCGTGTACACGAGACCAAAGGTCCTTCTTCTTTAACCACAACCGAGTGGATGAGACTAAATTGTTACATTTGGCAATCGGTCAGAGCATCGACGTCAACTCCTCTTTACTGGCGTTACCCGTTAGGAAGGTCACGCCGCTGACCATTTTCGTGACCGACGCATTTGACCAAACGTCTGCCGCAGGGTATCAAACCGCACAATGTCGGTCACGGTATACTCGCTCCATTGACTAGTTGAATCGATTTGTACTCGAGTTTGTTACGATTCCCTAACGATTAAGTAGGTCGCGCCGGTCGCCCACTTCCACCGAAAGCTTCGTGTCCAACTCGTGAGAGAAATGAGACCGTTTCCCACAACCGAAAAGAGACGGTGGACTTAACGTGGGCCTTTTTTCATCCATCTTCAGCAAATGGGAGGGAGGAAAAAAGTCGAGTGACGTCGTCGCTGGGATTTTTCTTTCCAAATCAATGACTTTTGTTCTACGGTGACGCCAGTGACACGACTCCGGGGGACCACTGCTTTCGTCCCATATTATCTCATATTGATTTGCCCTTTTGTTTTTGGACGTCCTTTACATCGTGATAGTTACCGATACGTCATTGTATTTTCAATGGTACGAAATCCTGTTTTTGAGGGGACGAGCGGTTTTGTGGCGCTTGGAATTCGTTCTCATTCATTACAAATCGATAGTGCCACATCGATGGCTCGAGGTGTCGTCATTGTTCAAACAACGCATTGTTTTCTTTGAAAAGAGAAACGAATTGTAGCCCTAAACTGTTTTTCAAGTGTCGTATTTCTGTAAAGGCTGGGGACCGAAAAGTGAACGTTTCCCATCCAGACATTTCAAGACACACAGCGCACGACGGTAGCACCGGGCTAGACGTTTCTAAACGCTTGGAAAGAAAACTGCCCCGAGAACAAGAGTGCCGAGAGCAGTCCAAACGCACGTCAACGAGCTGTCATACCCACGTTTCCTTAATCATTTGCTGCTTTTCACTTTTCTTTGTAAATACATTCTTTTTGTACATAACCGTTTGTATTGTACATGAATTCTAAATACTTTATTAATGTTAACATTAATGTTTTCTATTCATTGAATGTTTGTTTGCGTGCATGTGTGTGTGTGTGTGTTATACATTCTATCTTATTCTCTATCTCTAACTGCACGTGGGGGCCGCAAAGCCAGTCTCTCCGGCCCTATACACACGATCGTTAATCACTCATTTACTTTGAATACATTTTTCCCTCAATGTGTATTCGATTCTTTCCAATAGTCTATTCTCTTCAGTTCGGAGCTTTTCTCTCGGTTGCGCTGCTTCCAGCACTGTATGTTTAGATTACAGCTTTTATCCCATCGTATTTCAGCAATCGCGTTGCCGGGGTCAAAGAAATCTGCCTCGAGGCCTTCACGATCCACAGTGCAGGCGTCTGTTAGCTTCAATCGATGGCAATGACACCGTTGCCGTTTTCTCCTCCTTTGATTGGATGCTCGGCGTACTAGCTGGCAAACGGCATCACTGGGAATCATTTTATTCAAACTCTTTATTTAAGGCTGGACCATATGGCCAACGTTTCGGTCGATACCATATCGACGCTATTAAAAAAGCCTCAAAAACAGCCACAACACACGTCTGTACCTACACGCTTATTAAAAATTCATTTGCCAACTCAATGAAACCTACTCCTATAAAACTATACAATCTTTTAGGACAAAATGGCGCAAATACACACAGCATCCTTTTCACCTTTCTTGTATTCAGAATACACTATCCCTTCTCAAGACAAGATCAATGTAAACCGCTGTCAAATACATCTCAGACTCTCCTTATTAATATTCATATGAATGTTTTTTTACTTCAAACTATAGGCTAACGTACCGGTCAAAAGTTTTTGAACACTACATGGTTTTTCACAATCCTCTGCCCGTTCGCCAAGCCTGCATTTTTTTTGATCCAAGTAAAGCAAAAACGGTACCATTTGGAACTCTTTTTAAACGATTAAAATATCATTTATTCCTGTGATTTCAAAGCAGAGCTTTAGCGTCGTTACTCCAGTCACGCCATCCTTCAGAAATCATTCTAATATTCTGATTTGCTTCTCAAAAAACATTTCTCATCGTCGTGTCGGAAACGGCAGAGTAGCATTTTTTTTTCTGGTTTCTTTGATGAATAGACAGTTTGGGAGAACAGCATTTATCGGAAATAGAAATCTTTTGTAACATTATAAATGTCTTTATCGTCACTTTTGCTCCGTTTCAAACATCCTTGCTAAATGAAACAAATCATTTCCATCGCATCCGGTTACAAAAGCTTTTGATTTCGGAGAAATGCATAAATCGGATAGATCTTTCTATTCATCAAAGAATCCGGAAAAAACCTACTCGACTGTTTTAAATATTGATCATCAGCAGATCGGCATATTCGAATGATTGCTGAAGGATCACGTGACACTAAAGACCAGAGTAATGATGCTGAAAATTCAGCTTTGATCGCATGAATCCATTACATTTTCAAATCGATTCAGATAGAAAGCGGTTCTTTTAAATGGTAAAAAGAGTTCCAAATGTTACTGCTTTTGGTGCATTTTGGATCAAAGAAATGCAGGCTGGGCGAGCGCGTGACAAATCTTGGACTTCAAAAACCTTTGACCGGTAGTGTAGAGGCTGCTTATTCTCAGAGATTGAAACGAGTACGACACGTGCTCCGAGTTGCTTCAGAAAACAAAAGCGTGTTGCTGGAAATGGCTTTATTCTTGAAAATGCCAACTGCTTGTCTGCCAGCAGGAGGCGCTGTGAGAGCGGTGGAACTAACGGTTTCTCCGGTAACGGCCGTGAACAAAGCGGCTCCGCTCGTGAATGCTACTTTCTCCGATAGAAATGCCATCGAAACTATTCTAGAGACAGTCGGTTCCCTTCAGAGATGCATTCATATAAAACACCCGCGACGCCTTTTCATTTGGAAACGTGCAGCGCTCGTGTTGATGCAACAAAGTCAAACGCCACAAATACATCAATCCATCAATCAATGGATGGCAAACACTGGTAATGTATATCGGAAATGTGTTTACACATCACATCGCCGTTATTGAAAACGATTCTATCGCCATACGTATTGATATTGAATTAATTATTGTCCGGCCCTACTCTTATTACCGTTCCTCAGGTTTCGATTGTCAGTGCATTTGGACTACATATTTGCCTACTACATTTAGTACATCTACAAACAGTATTCCTAATGACTGCCAAAAACAACCACGCGTAGGGTTGCCAACTTCGCAAAAGGACAATAAGGGACAACCATGGTTTTTCATAGACGAATAAGGGACACGCACACGGGCCTATTATATCTATCTATATATATATAGATAGATATAAGAGTCTCTTATGCTCATCGAGGCTGTATTCATGCCATCACAAATACAGACCAAGAGTAATATTGTGAAATATTCTTGCCGTTTCCGATATTGCTTTCCAGTCTTATCGAGACTTTCGAATCGACTTTTTTTTCTGTCACGCGGCACTGAATTTTCTGCATCGGTACTCCAGTCTTCGGTGGCACGCGATCCTTTAGAAAACATTCTAATATGCCCATTTATTATCAGTGTTGGTAATATTATCGACTGTTGTGCCGCTTACTATTTTTGGGAACCCGTGTTCCACACTCTTAAAAAAAAAAAAAACCCAATACGGCGCTATATAGCACTAAAAGCGGTTCTTTTGGCTCGTAATCGTAGGGGAACCACTTTTAGTGCCGTTTAGCAGCTCTTTTTACAGGCGCTATATAGTCAAATGGTGCCATGTAGCACTTTTTCGCTAAAATGCTGCTCGACAGTGCTTCTTTGGCTTTTCATCATAGGGACACCTCGTTTGCTACCACGTGGCACATATTCTTCAAGATGAAAAGCTTTATAGCACATCTGTCCAATCGTGTTATACAGAACCATTAGAGGTGCCACGCGTTACTACCGTAGATGAGCCAATATGCTTCTAAATGACAACTAATCGTTTCTTACCAAAGATTACAAATCCTGTACGAAATGCTTACCGACAAACAAAATACATTTCCAAAATCTTTGAATTAGTTTCATATACGTATACATTCTTACGCCATACACTCCCCATTTCTACACAAAATAACGCAACCACAAATAGCCACACTTGAAATACATTTACTCTAGCCCTGTAATCGGGTGTCTTTTTGGCCAACGACATTTTTCACATTGGGTTACATTAAAAATGAGTCAAATTACTGAAGATTGCTAATACACAAACACAAATCGAGTTGGACACTCTCTCGAGTCCCGCAGTATCTTTGACGGTCAACGGCGCATTCGAGGGGTCATATGATGCTGCTAAAAAGAACAGTATTTGGTGTCATGAAATGTTACTTAATTTGACTTCAAATAATGTCAATTTGTTCCACAGTTTGTAAAATAATAACCTTAAGCTCGTCGGTCTGAAAAGCGAGGTGTGCTCTGATTGGCCGGCTATCCGATGTGTACCGTCTTTTTACGCGTTGCATAAAACCGTGTCTGCATTTGTGATCGGACAGACGACAAGTGCTACTTACTCTACGCTGCCCAAAAAACTCACATTTGAATCGTCGCTGGCAAATTCTTTCAATAGAAAAACAACCTACTTGCGGTCTGCGAGTCGGAACAGCCAGCATTGTAGTCTACTCTACCAGGATCGGGAAACGGTCCTCCGTAAAATGCGCTGCCCACGTCTCAATTTTGGTTAGAGTGTCCGTAACAGTGGTTTGAAATACCACTTGACCACTGATTTCTAGTCGTGTTCCTCTGTTGGGCAGGTGCCAACACGTGGTTTCGCTCAACAGGCGGGGCTGACTGAAGCAGAGGCGGGTGGCTTGAGAACTGCCGGCCGGCAGAGGCCGCGACCGCATGTCCAGAGGCTCGACAAAGCGGATATCTTCCTCTTTTGGACATGGCCACAAGTAGTTTCAGGCGCTTTCCACGCTGGCGGCGGGCGTCCGGCAACAACGATGCCTACAGCTGAGAAGAAAAGTTGACGAGCCGCGCCTTTGTTGCGTGTCAACATTTGGGCAAATCTTCCCTACTGTGGGAATCGTGACCTATACCCTGTGGGGGGGGGGGCCTGTTAGAACGAGCCTTCTTTCTTCTTTACGTGGTAGGCGGGTTGACAACTTTGACAAAGAATATCCCTTTGGATTTGAGACTTTAGTCTTTTCCGCAACTATTAACGCATTCTTCACTTTACATGCACCGAGAGCTCGTAAAACGCCCAAAGAGCAAAGGAATAAACTGTCGCAATCGCATCGTATGACGCCCTTGAACATTTCCTAGAAGTCCTCCCGGTTTCAAATACAAACACTCGATAGAACTGGGAAGAGGCCCAGGAGCTAGAACGTCTGAACCACCCCAATTAGTGGTCTGTGCCATTACTGAACAAAATTTCATCTCTGTAGCCTTTTTGGGGGATATGTCCATAACGCTCACTTATACGATATTTGGCCGAGGGGTCTGTTTGTGGGTGGCCGATATCTGACTAGGTGTGGACATTTAGCCTACTCCCAAACAAATAAAAGCAGTTTCGATACAATTCATCTTTGCACGAGTTGCATCTGAGGTGGCATTTACAGTGGGGCAAAAAAGTATTTAGTCAGCCACCACTTGTGCAAGTTCTCCCACTTAAAAAGATGAGAGAGGCCGGTAATTTTCATCATAGGTATACCTCACTATGAGAGACAAAATGAGAAAAAACATCCAGAAAATCACATTGTAGGATTTTTAAAGAATTAATTGTTAAATTCCTCTGTAAAATAAGTATTTGTTCACCTACAAACAAGCAAGATTTCTGCTCTCACAGACCTGTAACTTCTTCTTAAGAGGCTCCTCTGTCCTCCACTCGTTAACCTGTATTAATGGCATCTGTTTTGAACTTCTTATCAGTATAAAAGACACCTGTCCACAACCTCAAACAGTCACACTCCAAACTCAACCATGGCCAAGACCAAAGAGCTGTCAAAGTACACCAGAAACAAAATTGTAGACCTGCACCAGGCTGGGAAGACTGAATCGGCAATAGGTAAGCAGCTTGGTGTGAAGAAATCAACCGTGGGAGCAATTATTAGAAAATGGAAGACGTACAAGACCACTGATAATCTCCCTCGATCTGGGGCTCCACGCAAGATCTCACCCCGTGGGGTCAAAATGATCACAAGAACTGTGAGACACTAGACACTCTAGTGTCTAAAACCTAAGTCTCTTAACTTATTGTTCGTTGAACTCTTGTCTAACGTCCGTATCACATTTGGAATCGTGCTTATTTTGGAAGAAAAAACGGCACTCTTCCACTGATTTTAACTATACGAAATGATACATTTTCGGCCCCCATCTCTTGAATTTTGTCGTCTTTCTTAATGCATTTTAATAGACTTGAATCATGCAGTGAAAGAACACTCTAAATGCGCACGTGCACTGACGTGACGCGACTTCATCGCGTAATGTATGCGTGCACAATGTCAAATTGCACATTGTTACGACGACAATTACGATATTAGCGCAGGCCATATATTTCGCACACACCTAACCCCTAAGGTCTACACGCAAATCGACTCGTACGCCCTTTTTACAGTAACTATCTGCATTCTTCGATTTCAAAATGACACGCTCCGAAAAGGTCAGGGTCTTCTTCGGTCCTTTAGGATGCTGAATTCCAAACGCTAAATATATAAACGGGAGGAGGCCCAGTGCCACTGAGATATCCTCGCTTTCCCGGGTGATTAACTGGCCAGCCGACACGAGCACAATGTGCTCGTACTGCATGGGATGACCCTCGCTACAGCCTTCAAGCATCATCTTGGGAGTTGGGATGTCAGAAGTGCTGGTCTGAGCATGGCCCTGGGGGAGAGAGGATGACCGAATGAACCATTTTGTCATATTTATTTGAAAGGCAAATCTCATGCTTTAAATACATTTGAACTGTCATACAATTGCCCCCTCCCCACCCAAGAATCGGGTGCGCTCGGACTCCGAATTGAATTGATTTTTCAAATCAGTCCAAGTAAATACTAAGTCACACAATAAGAACAAATAAATAAATGACAAACAATAGCACAAACAAAGCGATAAGATATAAATGAAATTAAACGCTACTTAATTGTTTTCCCCCCTTAAATTGAACTACAATAGCCGTGAAATAAACACTGGATAGTCTTCACTGTATAAACGGACGGCATTGACAGACAGCAGCGGGTTTATTTGGCCTGCCGTCTCCTTAAAGGGTCAGTTCGGCCAAAAATGACAATTAGGCTGCGTTTGAGCAAAGGCCTCCTGTAGCCAATCGCTGCGTTTTTGTTCGAAAAATATCCATCTTCAAAACGTAATCATCACTTGAATCTAGCTTGCACTC
Source organism: Sinocyclocheilus anophthalmus (assembly GCA_018155175.1). NCBI lineage: Eukaryota > Metazoa > Chordata > Actinopteri > Cypriniformes > Cyprinidae > Sinocyclocheilus > Sinocyclocheilus anophthalmus. Next base: position 9,826 of record JADLZN010002479.1, on the reverse strand, counting down.
GCTGTTGTAAACGGAAGCTAGATTCCGGGGGAATGACGCACGAGGTCAGCTTTGCGCGTGCGCCGCTCAGAAGTGACGCACGCGGAGAGATCGAAACAAAACAACGGTCACTAATTACAAGTACAAAACGAGGATTTGTAAAGAAAAAATGTCAGAGGATTTCGATCTAAACCAAGAGGACACTGGTTCTCCTTTGCTAAAGTAAGGAAACTTTGCTGCTTTTGATCCTGTCAACTGACGTTGCTTTTCACGATACGCACCGGCGCATGCGCAACGCTGACCTCGTGCGACAACTGTTGGCGCAAGCTACATTCAAGTGATTATTAAATTTTTTATATGGATATTTTTCTTACAAAAACGTATCGATTCGCTACAAAAGGCCTTTGTGAGAGACAACCTGTTTGTTTGTGGAAGGTTGCTTTTGATTATGTTCACGTCTTTTGGCCCAAAGCACCGCAACACCGCCGATACACGATAGAGCTCGAACTCATCAGACCCATTGTGATTAACCCGACGGAATTCGGCTGAAAAAAGAACAAAGTCATAACCCTAGTTCACCAGTTCGTCTATGGACTTTTTTCCGTTTATTCACCACCAGAGGTCACCCTGTTGCACAAACTGTTGCGTAGCACCCTGGACTACATATCTCATCATTCTTTGCACGATTTGCACACTGCACTGATTGCACACAGATGTTTCTAATCACCTCACTCACTATAACACCCACTCTAACCACCTTTCTCTGCTGAGTATTTTTTAGCCTGCACCCCTTTCCGAGTCTCCGTTTTTTCCTTGTTTTGCCTTGCCTGTTTTTTTGCGGTTTTTGATCTTTGCCTGTTTTTTTGGATTTCTCCCTCTCGTCTCGCCCTTGGACTATTCTTGTGTTTTTGCCCGCCATATACCTTTTTGCCATTGTTCGACCCTGCCTGTTATACCGCGTCTCTTTGAATAAAGCTTGCAGATGGATCCACGTGTCTCGTCAGCCCCGTTACACCTAGGATGCATCGGGGGTGGGTAAAACCAGCCCGCACACTTGTATTTTTTGCCCCCTAACGCGACCCTTTAAGACCTGACATTCGATAAAACAAAATGGGCCTTCCCATTACCAGGTGATATTTGCTCCCTACAGTGATTTTACAGAGGATTGTTTTTTTTGTTTTCCTTTTGTAATGAACTTTTTTTTGTTTTTAACAAAAACATGTCATCCCTGTCAATAAAAACAAATACATTTCAGATTTTTTTTTTTTTACATTTCAGCTTTTTTTTCAATTTCTACTTAAAACAATACAAGTAAAAGAGGAAGTTAATAAATGAAGAAGTTTAACGAGGCTCAGTGGTGGCGTGAGTTCAATTCATATATTCATGTTGAGATTCCCGTTTTAAATAAACCTTTTGGAATATAAAAACATCACATGATAACATCAACAAATCACTGAAATGATACTTTCAAAATGAAACCAACTGCCAGCAGGTGGCGGCAAGTTACTGATTTTATCACCCAATTCTTCATTCCATTGATTCGTAGGAACGGCCGATTCATTCAGGAATGAAACAAGTGACTGTCTTTTTTGGCCAAAATGAATCGTGTTTTAACGTGCAACCCTCTTAAGTTGCCTATTATCGCCGCTATTATTGCGATTCAACTTTTCCTCATGTAAACGCAACACTATCATAATCGCAGCAAGCATAATGGTATTGACAGATGGCAAACGTAAATATACAGACACGTAAACACCGAAATCGCGGTCTTGCTGCTTGCTAGTGTGAAGAGCACAGAGCGAGGAACGAGGAGACCAGGAATACAAAACCAAGGAGTTCAATTATCTATTTCAGGGAATCACACACAGCACAGAGACTTGACATAAACATACAATTCCAGACGAGGGAGAACTGAACGGGCTACGACTAAATAGGGTAGATAACGGGGGGGCAGACAGGTGATGGGGGATAGGGATATGCCGGTATCAAATTCTCATGTTGCGATTAATTGCTAATGCTTTTATCGCGGTATGCGGTATTATCACGATACTGACATTTAGTTTGACCAAAAGTGCTGTCATCGTACAGTGTAACGGGTTTAATAACTTTTTTCTTATAAAAAAAGAACCGAACGTTTCAATGCAATACAGACAAATGTTTAAAGTGAAACGTTTTACACACATTAAAGTGCAAAAGAACTATAAAGAACAATAGGTATCACTTTACAATAAGATCTCATTAGTTAACCTTAGTTAATGCATTCCCATTCACAACGAGCAATAGCTACATTTGCCACAGAACTTATTACTCTTTGTTACAAAAATACAAGTCTTTGTTCACGTTAGCTCATTCAATAACACAGTTGCACCTTTCCATTTTAACCACGTGTTCTTAAATATTGTAATTACCGACGATTAATGAACGTTCAGAAGATTTCGTCATTGGCAGTTTGTTAACTAATGAATTGACTAATGTTAACTAACAAAGCCCTAAAGTAAAGTGTGACCGAACAATAAAGAATCAAAAAAACACTTTCAAACCACATCTAAGCATGTTTTGTAGTTTCCATCCACCATTAAAAAATGTAAAAAAGTTTTTAAATAAATAGCCTATTAAGTCTAAATATTTAAGCATTTGGCGCCGTGATGAACATCATAGCAAATACACAAATCTGAATGGCTGTTTAAATCATTTCAACGCTATTCCAAAATGGAAAGCAGTGCAGCTGCTTTGTTTACAGGGTTTCCGGGGTAACGGCTGCATTTAAATGTATTATTATTATTTCTGCAGTTTGGCGCCATCTGCTGTCAGAGAGTGAAAGTGCACTTTCATCCAGAAAATGTTCCGCCATGCGCTTCTCGTCCGCGCTCGTTTACGTCAGAGTACGCACGCGTCTTTCACGCAGCATACAGCGGTGTTGTGCATTTTGACCAGTTGATGGGAAAAAAGTATTCTTAAAATGCATTCCAAATTCGACATCATGTGTCATATACAATTCTTCACACTATTTAGAAGTGCCCACGATAACCATATCGTGCATATTCATTACCGTGATATATCGCACTACCGAATACCGGCACCAGTCTAGATGGGGATAACTGATAACAGGGAACAGGTGATACTAATAATGTGACGAGGAACCGGAAGGACCAAATAAGGAAAACGGGAACACACACGTGACGGTAGGCTTGTTTGAGATGCGCCTCGCCTGAAATGTTGGTGAGAATAGGCGGCTGCAGTGAGGGGAGGAGTGAAATAAGCGCAGTCAAGACGGACAGTTCCGATCAAAGGCGGATACTGCGTTATTCTCACTCGCGTGCTGTGTTGCCAATAAACGTGATATAATTTCAGTTCTGTTGCTTTTATATGAAAATCAATATGATGAACAAGACACTTAAAGTGTTTGCCGTTTCGTTCCATACCAAAGGTGTATTTATCATCCATTTTGACTTTAATACAAACATGTATTTGACATTTTTATAGAAATATGACAACAATCGCCTCATCTCGCACAGAGATCACACTGTCGTAGTGTTTGGGAACATTCGTGCATAATTTCAATACATAATCACATGAAATCAGATCAAACACTTTTTTTCTTTTTAGAAGAGAACCGCAGCATCACAGGTGTCCGAACCAATGAGCATTAAGCTGTGACGTCAGTCAGTCCTTTCCCATCGTGCTTTCGATCAGCGCAGTCGGTGGAGAGCAACTGCGCTCGACTGCACAATCCGACACAGCCGCCTCGCCGTCGCCAGACTTTTTTTGCACACGTCGGCACGACATCAGAGCAAGTCGGAGGTAAGTCGGGATACTTTTTTAACCGGCATGCATCTCGCGGTGATCGATTCTGCGCAGAATTTGCTCCTCTCAAACAAGCCCAGCCACATACTTGAATGACGTCACACACACCTGATGTAATACGTTGATTAGAAACAAAGGCGGGGAAGAAAGCACGGCATTCTGGGGAAAACATAACTCGCCGCCAACAGTCTCTGCTCCTTACCCTCATCCAGAAACGGCGAGTAGAACACGACGGCAGTTAGGGCTGCACGATATATCGAAATATCGCAATGGCGTGCGATATCATTATCATTTTAATAATAGGCTACTTAAACCAAAACGTCGCAAAAGGTCCAAGTTTTAGTTCGACACATAGAGCAGAGAATTGCTTGACATTAAAGAGTTAAGTGCAATAAGTTGCAGAAAACAACTCTTTGCCGCCTTGTCTTGCTGTCGGACTCAACACCTGAACCGTGCGCACACTCAGAAAGAGACAGAGAGACGCGTTTCAGACCGAGCTGATTCGTCTTTCGCATCTCCTCCTCATGTTTGAACAGACACATACACACACAATCATGTCAATAGTACCCGTCTCGATGATCATTCTTGTAAACGTAGTCGGTTATGTTTTAAATAAATGTAAACAGCCGAGAAAGAAATCGTATGTGTATCATTATACTGGATCCGTGCAATCGGATTTCAAGGGACAGCGGCCTCTAAATACGTGCTGCTGAATATGTCACTAATGTTAACAAAATGGCTTAATCGAACACTATGCAGTGTTATTTTACACTTAATTATTACATTTCTGTACCTGAATACGATTGTTTCTTTTATCTATGCTTGTAAATTGTGTATTTCTTCTTTTCCTTTTACTGACTGTTCACTTGCCCTTTAATCATGTTTGAACTTCTCACACTATCCGTTTGTGCTGTGGTATATGACCAGTTTGTGGTGGGAAAGCACAGTTAAATGATAACACTTAGTGTCATTATTTTTTTGTTTCCTATGTTTCCACATTGGAAGTTTCAATACCAATTTTTTCTGATTTGTGACATTACTTTTTAAGTAATGCTAAAACACTGCTGGTCACTTTCAGAAGTTATAGTGATCCTTCATTTTCGGTATCGGTCATTTTCAAAACCGATTCGCCGATAAAATAACGTAATTTTGAAACGCGCCATTTGCCTCTGACGCAGCCTGTCAGAACTCACCACTCTGAGGCCTAAAGCAATCTCCACCCACCGCCCATCTGATTTGTTGGGAGTCACAAGTCCGACCAATCAATGCGGAATTCACTCTCACTCCGAAAGCGCTTGCTAACTGGAGCTGCTTCTGTGATCACGCATCAGTTGTCTCTCAAAGTTAAGGCAGCAGCAGACGTTGCTTAATTTTCAATAAATCACAATCCATTAACGTTACACTGACGTTGCAAAACACCTCAATATTATCTATGATTTTCACGATGCAGAAAACGCGGACTGATCGTGCATCCTTCCATAAATGGAATTGACTGTATGACGCGGAATGTCACAGAATTTGTCAAATTTCGGATGAATGGCTCTGACTTCCCTCTGATAGTCCTCGTGAGCATTTTGACAGTTTCATTTATGTCATCATTTACATATACCTACAGAAACAGTTCCTCATGGCCACCCGTCCAAATATAAGTTTCGTGTTTTCGCTTAAAGAATTATCAGAAAATATATACTGTGGTGCAGCTATGAATTCAATCTACTCGGGGGGATGAAAAGTTTCCCGTTCGCTACGACGGACTTTCACGTCAATTGGAAAAAATGAGGGTAAAGAATATTAGCACATTGTTGTTTTTCTGATGATTGTCTGGTAGCCCTTAGCTGATAGGTACCCTTATTTGTGAACACCCAGCACACCAAAACATCCCCCCGCCACGGCTTGCGCTTCTCACTGACAACAAACACGCTCGCCGTAGGGGCGTCCGCGTGAGGGAATTTCCCTGGCGGTCTTTTGATGGCTCAATAGTATTATCCCATACATATAGCTCTTATACACACACACAACCCAAACCAATCACACACAACCTGGTATGTATGTGTATATCTTTCTGGTTTATTATATATATATTATCACTATATAAAGTGGGCGGTGATTCTCACGAAACCATTAAAACACCACGACACTAATGATTTTAAATATAAAACGTGTAATTTAGTAATATAAAAAAGCATCAGAATAAAGACAATACTGTTCTCTACCTTGCACAATGTGTAATTTCAATTTGAGAATTAATTATTTTTCTATTTTACTGCATTTTCTGCTGAAATTCTCATTACCGCAATGCGTCCGGCTGTGTTCAAATGCGTGTTATGTTGTAATTAAAACAAATGAACATAAAAATATTTAGATAAAAAAAATAAGGATGTTCTACTAGATTATTTTAGATGACAGAAACAATTATTCACTGAATATTCATGTATATTAATAATGAAAAAAAGTAGAAAAATGATGTGTCCATGCCTGATGTTCTCATCCTCCGCAACATTTAAGGACTGTTTAAACACACATACAGAATTTAATTAAAGTTTGATTTTGAGTGAAGAAGCACATGGGCCAGTTACTTCAAGATGGCTACCAGGTAAGATAATCTCTTTATATCTCTCTAGTTAAATATTAAATATTCTATTGTCAGAATGTTAACACGACATTTTGATTATCATTACCGAAACAGGAAGTTTTCTACATTTCGAAAATTGTTAGATTTACAATTTTTTTATGAAAATGTACTTTATTAAGGTCTAATAATATGCACTGAGAAAAAATTAGCAAACCCATTATGGCTTCTCTATTGTTAGCAAAACATACTGAGGCATCATCTCATCCTCCGCAACACAATTCTCATATACCACAACCATTTAAGGCCAGTTGCGGTAAAGATAACTTATGTTTCGGGAATGAGAATCTAAGCATATTGTGTATGACTTTTAAATATGTCTTATGAATTTAATATTAATTTAAAATGTACTAACTGTTGATATTTTAATTTATGATTTGTTCCATTGTAGACAATCAAGTGAGAAAAAAAAGCTTTAGCAAAGGCCAGGTTGACAAAGTTCAGGGAAAAATTATACAGCAACCCAGAACTGCTGGAGGAGTACAGAAGGAAGGAGAGAGGTTAGGTTTGGAGATATTGCAGCAGGTGTAATTAGCAAAAAACACTACAGTGTTAGGAAATGTACATGAGAGTACACACACACACACACACACCCTTTTATTGCCACTACATAACAGGAACCTTTGGTGCTGGATTGAGTTTATGTTCACCTGTGGAAATTCCCGCATAAAGCCACACTAAGGTTGTGGACTCTTAAAGGAAGCGCCTATAAATTTTGCTGCACTCGTAGAAACGAACGAACATCATTAATTTTAATTAAAAACAAACTTCAGTAGTTTAAATTGTTAATAATTTTGTTATAATTTTGTAATAATTTAATTAAATAATAAATAAACAGTTATTTGTTCTTCTGTTTGTTTTTTATTTTCTTGTTTACTTAATTTTTCAATTCATTTCAAAGACTAAAATTAAGCTCTACCCCACCACACAACTTCAGGCCCAGTAGAGACACACACACACACTCAGACACACACTCACACACACACACAGAGTAAGCATCAAGTCTATACTATATGATCATGTGTACATAAGTTCCCCCCCCCAATGTTACTGTATGAGACATTTTGATAATGTCATGCTTTCCGCTTCCAGGTATCAAAAACGAAAACAAATTGGCAAAATAAAGAAAACTGAAGAGCTGACTGAGCAAAACTCCCGAATAGAAAGGCTTACAGTTAATGACGAAGCACTTCTAATCTGAACAGCACATCTTCTTTAAACACACAGATCCATACATCTGTACACCACCTTATCATTGATTAAAAATGTCCCCGCTGCCCACGGTATTTCCCCGTTGATTTGCTCACGATCCGCTCCTGAACAGGCGAAGTCACTGTCACCTTTATTTCTATAGTGCTTTAAACAATACAGATTGTGTCAAAGCAACTGAACAGCATTAATTAGGATAATAGTGTGTCAATAATGCAAAATTACAATAGTAAATGCTAATTTTAGTTAAAGACAGTTCATCATTGAATTCAGTGATGTCTCATCCAGCTCAGTGTTCCTTTTTTTAAATATAGTACTTTGCAATCATTGCAATCAAATGTCACGTAACCACTGACTAAAATGAAGAAAATCCCAACCACCAACCCAAACTAACCACACAAACGCACCCAAGCCAGAGGCGACAGCCCGGGAGGCTCAACGCGCTGTCCGGAATGGCGTCTTTTAGCCAGGTTTCCGTGAAACCCAGAGCAGCAGAGTTAGAAAAATCCTTACTTGTCCGGGAGAGCAGAATGAGTTCGTCAGTTTTGTTGGGTAAAGAGCGGAGGTTTGCCAGATGAAGGCTAGGCAACGCCGTTCTGAATCCGCGGCTCCTGAGCTTTCACGAGGGCACGGGCGGGGGAAGTCCTCGCTTCCCCCAAACAGAGACGTAACGCGTGACACGTCCTGAAGCGCTTGCTCAGCGCCGCGCTCCCCCGAAGAAAAACTACAAGAAAGACATAGTATCCAGGAGCAAACATCAGATAATCGAAAGACCGCAGGTGCAACAGCCGGTGAGGGCCAATCAGGCGCGAGACTCAGATCTCCGAGCTTATTTTATCTCAGTGGGGGGAAGGTGAGATCCTTTGGACAAAATAACTACATTGCATGAGACTGTCTCATCCGCATGGGGGTGCCATAGCCTGGGCTCAGCCTTGACCCGTACTGAGGTAAGCATACGAGAGGAGCATCGCCAAAAATATGCAAGGACCATTGATCCTCAGATGGGCCCCATCGTCAATATGATACGTGGAACAACCAACTTTACTAGCGCGGGGGGGTCAAAAAGCAACAAATAAAATGGCCATTCATGAGATGTATTGTATAAGTGTAGGGAACATGGACCTTGGGAATCACAGAGGCAAAGAAATCAGCCATATGAAAGGGGGTGCTAGCTGATGGTGTGGGGTGGTGACCAATGTGCCACCCTTGGGCTGATAACAAAGAATATTAGTGGTACAAACACTTCAAACGACCAAACGATTTAAGACAAAATGGGTTGCCTCCTCCTGGACCATCCAAGTGATCCCAACACAGTGAAGCGAGTGTCATAGATTGTTAGAATTCATTACGTGACAAGGTTCTGACAAATCAGAATGTGGAACTTTGTCCTTGTTGGTCCGTTTATGTTATTTTAGTGCCTGGTAAAATGGGTGGGTAATGGGGGGTTTAATGGTAATTAATAGTACCGAGAGCGGTGAAATGTAATGAAAACCGACAGAAGGGCTGTTTATTCCTGTTTTAATGTTTTTCTTAAATTTTTATTTTTTGGCTTTTGTATTTTTGAAGCACTACACAATAAAGCTGTTTTGATCTTGAATGCATGATTGTGCAAATATTATCTGATTTTTTTGTACATTATCTCAGACTAGTATACTAGTCTCAGTATTAGTCTCAGACTAGTATACTTATTATCATTACTGAAATAATTAACCTAATTTCCGAAACCTATATATCATTACCGCAACAGATGTTCATTAGATGTTAATTTAATTAATAGAAAAATAGTACTTTGATTTTAAATGCATGTGCAGAATCTATAAATTATGTTCTTTCGGGTTTGTCACGTCATTTTGAAAAAATATCTGGTTTAATTGAAATATTACCAAAAAAATGGTTGTAAATTGTGGAAAGTGTTGCGGTAATGAGAGAAATCAATAAAAAAAAAACTGTTAAATTAAATATAAATATTATTTCAGAATTTCAATTAACTGCACATGACTATTAATAATCCATTTTTAAATATGTGAAAATGTATTTGCTTTTCTAACAGTGTTGATGTTTTCAGACTGTTGCCGTAATGAGATTGTTTTAGGACTTGTTTTGGAAATTATGTTCAAAAAGGTGTTAAATGGTAAGTAAAAGTTTTTTAATGTTCATAAATACTCCAGACTTTGTTGCTAATGCTTGGGGAAAAAAAGGTTAATT
>JADLZN010002478.1:0-112953 GCA_018155175.1 Sinocyclocheilus anophthalmus | reverse complement strand
AGAGCCGGCTCCAGTCCGGGAGCTCATAGAGTCCAGTCCAGAGTCCGCTCCAGTCCCGGAGCGCGCCGAGCCCAGTCCAGTCCCGGAGCGCGCCGAGTCCAGTCCAGTCCCGGAGCTCGCGGAGTCCGGTCCAGTCCCGGAGCTCGCGGAGCCCGGTCCAGTCCCGGAGCGCGCCGAGCCCAGTCCAGTCCCGGAGCTCGCGGGGTCCAGTCCAGTCCCGGAGCTCGCGGGGTCCAGTCCAGTCCCGGAGCTCGCGGGGTCCAGTCCAGTCCCGGAGCTCGCCGAGACCAGTCCAGTCCCGGAGCTCACAGAGCCCAGTCCAGTCCCGGAGCTCGCGGAGTCCAGTCCAGTCCCGGAGCCCGCCGAGCCCAGTCCAGTCCCGGAGCTCACGAAGCCCAGTCCAGTCACGGGAGCTCACAGAGCCAGTCCAGTCAGGCGATACAGAGCCAACTCCAGAGCCCGCTCGTTCCGAGAGTACGCTGAGACTAATTCTCTGCTTCTTGTTTCAGGTACTCCTGAGTTGCGAGAGGGAATTCGGCCCACCAATGTTGCATGACAGGAATTATGGCTCTGTCATGGTTGCCGAATGGGTTCTGGTGTGGCAGGCAGCATCATTGGCTATTCCTACGGATCGTCTCCTGGCCATCTGTGGGAGTCCTGCGTGGTTGGGGGTCGTGCGGGACATCTGCCGGTCCAGTAATTGGCCTTTCAACCATGCCGGTTCTGTGCTAATGCCGTTGTGTAGCTATGTTCCATGGTCCTATTCGGTTGGCTGGTCCTGGCCCGCCATCATCCACACTGGCGCCGCCTCTATTCCACCTCCCTCATGAATTTTGTGTTGTCTGGTGGAGAGTTGGTATCCGCTCCGTGAGGGGGGGGGTAATGTCACAGTGTTTGTTGTGGTGACCTGGTCTGGTCACTTGAGGGCGCTCTTCTGTGTTATGTTGTTTGTGTTAAACTCATAGTCCCCTGCTCACTAATCCTGGTCTGATCAGTAACACCTGTTCATCATTAACCCAGCATATATATCATGCCTTCTCTGTCTGTCATTTGCGTCTGGATTCTATTGTCTTAGTTGGTGTTGTCGGTGTCAGGTTTTGGATTACCTTTTGCAACGTTTTGTTCTGTTTTGTCCTGTTATTGTTTTCAATAAACTGCACATGGAACTTACCTTGTTTCCTCCTGGCATTCCGTGACAGATATAGAGTGACAAGAGGATTTATATTACAAGCAGTGGTGGAAAGAGTACTGAAAATTTGTACTCAAGTGCAAGTACTGTTACATTGCTGAAATAACACTCAGTTACAAGTAAAAGTACTGGTGTCAAAAAAGTACTAAAGTAAAAGTACAAAGTACTCCGAGTACTAGGTTACTAGGTACGGTAAAACTGTACTTGAAGGGGTGTGCATAAGACTGACATGGCACCTTTATAATCATGACATGACACATGTCATGAATATGAAGGTTTTATGCATGTTTATGACAACTGTCATTAAGTGTCATTCGCTCAGTTATGTCATTTTTAATGCAAATATGACATTATTTGACCTAACCATACCCCTACCCTTACCCCTAACCATAGCCCATAACAAAGACATCTCAAACAATGTCATCTTTGCATTAAAAATTACATAACTGAGCGAATGACACCTAATGACAGTTGTCATAAACATGCATAAAAAAAAACCTTCATATTCATGACATTTCTCATGTCATGATTATGTAGGTGTCATATCATGATTATGAAGGTACCATGTCAGTCTTATGCACACCCCTTAAAGTAAAGTGTTACCCTAGTATCTTTTTGTCTGCGATATTAATAAGCTTACCCAAAATATATTTATATCAAGATCTATGTGGATAATAGCGACTTGACACAAAAACCACTTATCTTATTGACAAAAGTATGCGAAGTAGTGGTCATGATACAGAATTTCTACTTCAATACCTTGAAAATTCAGTATCCAAAGTACCCGTGAACCCGGAAGTGCAACGACTCAGTGTTGTGATGTATTTCCAAGGAACACGGAATATGAATAAGGGTGGAGTTTTATTGTGGTGCCACCTCCACTCCACCTCTTGCTCATAACAGATTCAGCTTGGTAGGAGGTGGTTAGAATAGGCTTGTTTGAGATGGCCTCGCCTCGCCTGATGTAGGCGAGAGTAGGCGGCTGCAGTGAGGGGAGGAGTGAAATAAGCACAGTCAGACGGACAGTTCCAAAAGGGTCTGGCTGCAGACGCTTGCACTCTCAGACACTTGCACTTCCGCTAGCGACGTCACTTGCAGTCTTTATTTATTTATTTATTTTTTTCAATTTATTTATCTTTGTGTTGAATAGCTCAACATTTTACAGCAGTAGCCAGGCGGTGAAGACAAGACAAAAGAAACTAAATTACGACGTCACTTGCAATCGACACAAATCGTGCGTGTTGCCAATGGAGACAAGACGCTGTGGTGGTCATTAAACGATTAAAACTAATTTTGTACCGTAACGTACAGGGTCCTGCAAGCCATCTGTAGGAGAAAAAGACAAGGCCACAGAACAGCAGAATATGAACGCAATGCGCAAAGTCTCTCGTTAAGCGTTTTCCTCCTGTAGAAAAACATAAACATGGCTTAATGTATTAAGATGCTATTAAAATATCAAATTCAATATACAGTTTATTAATATAATGAATATGTATATAGTGTGTTCCTCCCACACCGCAAAAACGTGGCATAATATGGCATAATGGACTAAAAAAGTAAGCAATAAATAGAACATAAAAAAAAAAAAGACTGCAAGTGACTTCGCTAGCGGAAGCGCAAGTGTCTGAGAGTGCAAGTCTGAGAGTGCAAGCGCAAGTCTGCAGCCAGACCCTTCTCAACAGTTCTGCCCTCTCGAAGTGGAACAGATACCAACGAGATCAAAGGCAGATATCGCGTTATTCACACTCACGTGATGTGTTGCTAATAAACATGATATAATTTCAGTTCTGTTGCTTTTATATTAAAATAAATATGATGAACAAGACACTTAAAGTGCTTGCTATCTAATTCCATACGAAAGGTGTATTTATTATCCATTTTTATTTTAATACAAACATGTATTTTAGATTTTTATAGAAATATGACAACAATCACATCTTACACAGAGATCGCACTGTCATGGTGTTTGGGAACATTCATGCATAGTTTAAATACATAATCACATTTAAAAAAAACATTTTAGAAGAGAACGCAGCATCACAGTTGTCTGTGTCGTCAGTCAGTCGTTTCCAATCATGCTTTTGATCAGCGCAGTCGGTGGAGAGCAACAAAGCTCGGCTGCACAATCCGACACAGCCGCTTCGCTATGGGATTACAATTCTGCCACAATTCAAACTGAATACAAGATTAATAGTAGCTAAGATTATTGTCGTTTGGAATTGGTAAAATGTGCTTGGAAAAATATATAATCAGAATATCAACTTGCATAATAATTACGCATGCACTGTATTTTTCCTCTTCTGCTGTCGAGGTAATGCAAGAAATGCTGTGATTGGTTGTCAAGGCAGCCAATAAGAATTTAGCAGCCTCGTCTTATAGTGGTTGAATGGCATATGAAACGGCGGCCCCGGGTTGTGTTGAGCAAGCGAGCCGTTTATGGCAAGCCGTTTTCCAAGCTGCTTCTCTCTCTTCCACAGCGAGTTTGACACTCATCTGCTTCCTGTTAATTACAGACTGTGAATGGAGCTGCTGTTTGACGCATGTACTTAACCTACACGCATGTAAATAATTATGGCAAGCCGTTTTAGCATTAAATACTTGCTATACTAGTCATAATTTAGTTTTGACTAGTCAAAATTCCAATTCCAGATATCTATTCTGCAATTTTTACTCGTAATTGGAATTGTTATCTACAATGTGATTATGACTAGTCACTATATACTATAAAAAGTACAAGTAGGCCTACCCGAAAAAACTACTTAATCACAACTGATTATAAGCTATCAGAATTTCATTTTACTTTTTGGCCAAAATAATAAATATCAGCAACTGCACCAGATTATTATTTTTGCTTAGTTTGGACCGAAACTGAGGTGTTTTTGTCCTCTTCAAGTATATGAGCTCCTTATTCTCCCATTTCTATAGGCTACTATATGAGCCATTAAAGCCTGGTATTTATTTATTTTGTCAAAGGTTCAATAAACTTTTGTATTTCATAAAAATAAAAGTGTAGGCAAAACCTGAACACACACCCACCAAATCATTTCTAAAACATAATCAATATATTTTCTAATGCCTTTGAGAATTTTGAGTGCATTAAGGGACTGAATAAAATAATGAAAAATACAGCCGCAAGCAGAAATCAGTGGAGTTCAAGCTGATAGGGCTGCTGATGATTTGGATGCGGCCAGCAAATAAATAAATGTATTTCCTATAGCGACACCTTGTGGTCAGTTTTGGTACAATGATTTGATTATTGATTGGCTGATTATTTTCGTTACATTGTTCATTGATATCCTAGGATATGTCTGCAGTTATTTTTAAGAAAATTTTGAAAGAAATGTATGAAATGGAAAAAAAAATCTTGTTATAGGTTTTCAGTCGAAGTGATAGTTCATTTTTCTTTTAGTATGCCTAATTACAGCCTGTCTGTTTATTTGTACTAATAAACACTAAAGTACCACAATATCATACATACAAATGTAAATATCAGAAGCACATAAAATCCCTGATGCCAAATACACTGTACATTTCAAATATCTCTCTTACCTGACCAATCCATTTCCGGTCTTGAAGTCTCTGCTGACAAGCTGAAGAATTGAATCAGGTGTATCTAGTAGGCATCCAAAATGTGTACTAAAGTGGGACCTCAAGGAACGGAGTTGGGAACCTGTGATTTAAAACTTTGTCGAACTCAAAATATTACAGCTTATGTCCAGAAGGGGGCAGAACGAGACTGTTTAATTGCAGCAGTGACTTATGGAGTCCAGATGTTCACAATCATCACAACTCTAGAACAATTTAATGTAGTGATTTAGCACACTAACCTGTTAAGATCTTAAAGAGATACCTCACAATTCTCAAATCACTGAAAAAAGATTATCATTATGATTATCATTACTAGTAGTATATTTAGAGTATAATATAATATCAGTATATTATTAATCTAAATTACATTTTAATTTTGTCTAAAATTATCATTATTATATGAATTTACGTATTACGTAAGTATAATGTGTTATGTTTATATCAGTATATTACTATTTTGCATAAATTACATTTTAATATTTTACCTGGTGAGATTTTATGAACCAAGCTCAATTGTTTAGTTTATTGAGAGACAGAAAAGACAGAAAAAATAAATAAATAAAAAAATACAGACAGAAAGAAAAAATGAAAGAGAAAGACCACTTGTCTCCCCCTTCTAACAGGACTCAGACAGATAGCCTCTGGCGTGGCACCACTAATGTTAGTATGCGCTACTGTATACAAAGAGCCATTCTTTACAAACACAGCGAACCAGAGACGCACTGTCCTCTAATCTCCCCATCTCCAGACTGTACAAACAGATGATAGTTATTACTTTTCATAATTCATAGTCCTTTTCTCTTGAGACACAGTACCCTGCAGTCAAGGTGTCCAGAAACATGTGCTTGTGTACAGATGCACTTTCACGCCTATCTAACAAAATGTCGATCTGGTTACAGCAAATCTATATTTATTGCATTTTGTCTCTCATACTGAATTAGATTTTCTGCTTATTTGGATGTTATTAGATTTCTAGGAATTCGTATAGTTTGGCGGGTGTGCTGTATGTAATTTCTGAATTAATCATATTTTACTGGAAATAGTTTATGTGATGACAGAGCTTGTTGGCGCTGTTAGCTTGTTGATTTAGTTCTCAGTGAGTCAGGCTATGACACACGCATGGCACCCCTCTCAGCATGGTAATGGCATCATTCCTGGCACTGTTCACATTTGGACAGAGATTTGGCATGGCCAGCAGTTGCCGGTTCAATTTGTATGGTCTTTTATACACATTTTGCTTCCAGTAATGCTGCTGACCCTCTTCACAGTTTTCACTTGAGCGGGTATTGGTTCACCATACAGAATACAGTGCAGGAAAACACAATGGTCACTAAAGGCTGGTAGAAAATCAGCTTAATGCACATATTGAAAGACAGGGGCATCCTCAGGAAGTAAAGGTTATTATGGATTTCCTTGTACAGCACGACTGTGTTGTCAGTTCAATGATGACGAAAACTCACCATTCTAACTCTTTGTCTTGCTTATGTGGTTTTCCTCACATCAGGAACTGCAGATGGTTTTCCCCATACCATTATCTACCTGCTTTCTTTTCTCCTATTCACTTAAACACACAAATAACAAGACAATATCTTAAAGGGGTCATATGATGCTACTAAAAAGAACATTATTTTGTGTAGTTGGTGTAATGAAATGTGTTTATGCGGTTTAAGTAAAAAAAAAAAAAACATTATTTTCACATACTGTACATTATTGTTTCTTCTCTATGCCCCAACTTTCTGAAACGCATCGATTTTTACAAAACTAATTGTTCTGAAAAGCGAGGTGTGCTCTAACTGGCCAGCTATCCAGTGCGTTGTGATTGGCCAAATACCTCAAGCGTGTGACGGAAATGTTACACCCCTCACCATACTGTGATGCCCTGTCAGGATGGAGCGACGAGACAAAAACATTAAAACCCATTATAAACGAGGCATTTGTTGCATCCAGTGGGGACATAATTACGGATTATAATGACCTATAATGTCTTTTTACGCGTTGCGTTGCATCAACACAAAACCATGTCTGCATTTGTGATCAGAGAAACGACAAACAACAAGAGTTACTCTACACTGCTCAAAACTCGCATTTGAACCGTCAGTGGCAAATCTTTAAATGACACGTATATTAAAATCTGGAGTCAGAACAGCTGGCATTGTAGTATACTCTACCAGGATCAGGAAACAGTTCATCCAAAGACAGGTGCATCTCAATAAATTAGAATGTCGTGGAAAAGTTCATTTATTTCAGTAATTCAACTCAAAAATTGTGAAACTCGTGTATTAAAAAATTCAATGCACACAGACTGAAGTAGTTAAGTCTTTAGTTATTTTAATTGTGATGATTTTGGCTCACATTTAACAAAAACAAATTAGAATACTTCATAAGACCCATAAAAAAAAACATTTTTAGTGAATTGTTGGCCTTCTGGAAGCTATGTTCATGTACTGTACATGTACTCAATAATTGGTAAGGGCTCCTTTTGCTTTAATTACTGACTCAATTCGGCGTGGCATGGAGGTGATATGGAAGCCCAGGTTTCTTTGACAATGGCCTTCAGCTCATCTGCATTTTTTGGTCTCTTGTTTATATTTTCCTCTTGACAATACCCCATAGGTTCAGGTCTGGTGAGTTTGCTGGCCAGACAAGCACACAACACAATGGTCATTTAACAAACTTTTGGTGCTTTTGACAGTGTGGACAGGTGCCAAATCCTGCTGAAAATGAAATCAGCATCTTCAAAAAGATGGTCAGCAGAAGGAAGCATGAAGTGGTCCAAAATTTCTTGGTAAATGGGTGCAATGACGTTGGTTTTCAAAAAAACCAATGGACCAACACCAGCAGATGACCATGACCCCAACAAACACCAAACAAAGTAGTTTCGCTTTAACAACGAAAACACACAGCAACAACGGCGGCCTAGAGTGAGCGGGGGACGGCGGGCTAGAGTGAGCAGAGGCGGCGGATTCAATGAAGGAGCGTCCGGTGGGCTTGTGGCAACCACATGTGATGACCCCGGGTTTGACTCCGCTTCGTTCCCGGTGAAAGCCGATCCGGCGATCCACAGCGCACAGTTGATGTATTTCCTCCGCGACCAGCACGGATCAGCTCTAGCATGAGAAGCGGATATCGTCCTCTTTTGGAAGGCAAACAAAGTAGTTTCACTTTCACAACATCTTCACAACATGGCGGCAGCAACAATATTACAGCGAGAATAAAAGTTGCGCCTTTTTTCTTTGCGTGAACATTTTGGGCGGCGTTATGCAAATCTTCCAAAAAAAGTGATGTAGACATGTGGGGGCGTATTAGAACAAGCCGTTTTAGGTAGGCGTAGTTGACTCTAAACTTTTATAAAGAATATCTCTTTAGATTTGAGACTTAGTCTTTGCAACTTTACAGATCTTCTTTAGGCACCAAGAGCTTGTAACACTCCAAAGAGAAAGGAAAAAGTTAAATCGCATCATATGACCCCTTTAATCTTATGTTACTTGCATTTGAATTAAAAATATGTATTCATTCATTCATTCATTGGAAGCACAAAATGTCTGAACATGCTCAAAAATAAGAGATCTCTTTGTACAGCTGCTTTGGAGCAACATGAATATAGCAAAAAGTCCTTGGTGTGTGCATTTTTAATTTCACATATTCTATATTATATGTGTATTATATTGACCTATAGGTCTTTGTTCATCAGCTCTAAGCGTTCTTTCAGGATTTGAATCCCCTCAGTTCACTAATGCATTACGTTTTACATCCCTCCAGCTTGACACGGAGCAGAGCGGTACCACGGTGGTCTTAGAAACACAAGCTAACAGTGAACTGGGTTTCCTCCATACGTATTGACTTAAGCTTATGAGACATTACAGGACTTCAATCCATCCACTGACATAAAAACCCACCGCAAGATCCTGAGAGAAATGGGATACTCTAAACAGACGTTCATCTAACACACTGACTAACATGAATCTCTCTCTCTCTCTCTCTCTCTCTCTCTCTCTCTCCCACTCACGCTTACAGATACATACACACAGAGGTACAAAGGTCTCTTTCTGTGACGGGCTGAGGGCTGAAGTTTGATGTTTAATAACTGCGGTATTTTAATGCTGTCTGTGCTGACGGTGCAGTGGGTTTCTGAGGCAGGATAATGACAGGACTAAAACACTACCTGTGGATTCCTGAGGTATTGAGTTCTAAAGCGCCGCTACGAGGTCCGTCGTCATGTGTTTCTCACAGTAACACTGCAAACATCTCAGCCAGCTCTGATCAGAACTACAGTATAGATATGTATCTAAGCAGGATTAGACGTGGAGCCGAGGAGACTGTGGTAACAGGGATCAATAGTGTGTGCAGGCCTCTGAGAAACTCAGGGCCTCATTCATACATAAACAAACCTCCTTACCAGAGACTCAAACACTTGTTTTGATTAGATTTTTTTTCCCAAGGCTGTGATATTTATGTATTCTTAAACAAAGTACAGTTAAAACGACAGAAATCCCTATAGTTAAGTCACAAAATTATATTTAAACTGTAAGAGTAGCATCAGGTTTTTTTTATTTTTTATTGCTGAGTTTTTTATTTTATTTTATGTATTGACAGTAAAGTGAAGGAAGGACAGGAAACACAGGTTGCATCTGGGATTAGGACATGTTGCAGGCCAGACTCAAACCTGTATATCCAGTAGAACTGAAGTCCTCATTTGTCAACAGCACATACATTACTGCTGCACCACAGTCCTGACAAAAGTATCATATATTGGACTGTAAAATATTCCATTTTATAAGTAAAGAACTTTTCAGTGACAACAATTATGAAGGTAAAATAATGCCTAAAATATTTGCATACACAGGGTAAGAGTTGTGGAAGTGTACATAAGACTGTAAGCGTAAATTAAATTTGCATGCGCAAGAGAAGATTTGTAAAGGTGTAAATCGCTTTTCAAGCGTAAGAAAAAATGATTTGCAGCATTTTACTGTTACTCGTAAGTGTAATTCATGTTTTGTGAAACTGCAGCTTCATGCTAACGCAAAATTTATATGATCTGCATTCTTCTGACTTCCATTGTTCTGCTCTTACACTTTTGACAAGTTGTTTTCGCTAAAATATGGTCAAAAGTACTGCAAGCCTGTGAACAGTGATTTGTAAGCAAAAACGACAGTTTAAAGAACTGCAAAACGGATTGACTGCATAGAACCAGAGGCGGACAAAGTACTCAACTCCATTACTTGAGTGAAAGTACAGATACTGCTGGTCAAATATTACTCCATTACCAAGTAAAAGTTGTAAGGACAGATTTTTACTTAAGTAAAAGTAAAGAAGTACTTGCTTTTAAAAGTACTTAAGCAGAGGCGGAGAGTAACTAAGTACATTTACTTGAGTATTTTACTTAAGTACACTTTTTGAGTATCTTTACTTTACTTGAGTATTATTTTTCTGGGAACTTATGACTAACTTCACTACATTTGAAATACAAATATTATACTTTTCACTCCCCTACATTTCTATCAAGATCCTCGAAGCAGAAAGTCGTTAGCAGCTTTGAAAGTAAGTGGGTGATTTTTTTCTTCTCTAAAAACTATCTTTTTTTCAGACAGTTTATCAGTAAACACTCTTGTAGGGCTACATGAAGAGATTCCCCAGCATTTTTTGAACACTGACCAGCTGCAAATGTGATATTTATTTACAACGATTCAATAATAAGAAGTTAATATTGTGGTATATATTAGACACATGTAGCGGATCAGCTCATGGGGAAATATGAATAATTAACCATAACTAGTTATAATTAACTATTCCTATTTTAGATCCACTGTAGATATTTAGCTGACCACTCAGGGTCAACCATCTTGTCAATTCTAAGAACGTTAATTACCTGGTTAAAGGAAATAACCTTCTTAATGTACAATTCTATAAGTTCGTAATGTAAATCTGCATGATTATTGACTCCGGTTTTGAGTAAACAATGAACACGTCAAGTGTTATACAAGTAAGGTTTTATTAACTACATAAACACTTAAACTAGTCTAACATACTACATAAACACATTAAGCCGGTCTAACATACACATACACACACACACACACACACATATACAGTTGGTATAGGAAAGGGTTAAAGTTTAACTCAGCATAGAAAGAGGCATAAAGAATGGATTTTATGGAACACTTTACATGTATATTCAACAGATCAAAGCCTGCAGGGATACGTCAGATTCTGAGTTCAAACACACCTTTGTAAAAAGGTGTAACTGATAATATATCAATTAATAAGACTAAGTTTTATACTTAGCGAGTCTCGGCGGTCTGAAAAAGATTCCTGATGCAAATCTTAAAGCTTCCCGTTGATCTTTGCTGAATTCGGGTCGATGAAAAGAACCAGTTTGAGTCAGAGTCACTTGATGAATGGAAAGGACTAGGCCGAAGAAAGGCCTGGCACAAATGCTTTGGTATCCTGAAGCGTTTTTTCACATCTTCATCTTAGCATCTCACTTAACCACCGACAGGGGCGGGTCACATGGAGCGTGGCCTTTAATGTCGGAGAAGATCTCCGCCTTTCAAGTTGGGCTTGTCCAATGAGCAAAATGGAGTTTCCGAGCGGGAGGTGGCAATTGCTGGATGGTTTACGACCCCTTTGTTCTCTAAGTGTAATTTGGTAATTTGCAAATGGACTTAAATCAAAATTATTAACGATTCTCAGGGCCCTAATATATATTGCCTATGTACCACCATATAATATACATGCTTGTTTCGATCATAAGAAGGCAAATTCATAGATACTAAACAAGGTAAGATTACATATAGTGAAAAGGGAGGATCAGGAATGGGTCCCCTCACAAGCATACTAAAATAGTCTAAGAATATCAAAGACAAAATACACAATGACAATAATATACTCAATGGCCTGAAGAAATATGTGTGTTCATTCAAATAACGGTTTTCCAATGAATTAACTAGAACACAGTCCATTTATACTCTGCTTTTCCTTGGGACAAAGAGGGGGCTATCCTTCTCACATTCCTGGGGGGGTCATAAAACCAGCGATATCATGATTAGTTGTCATGGTGACCAGAGTGCCTGGTGTTCAGCAGAAATCCTGGCATCCAGTTAATTGAGTGAGGGGACTGTGACGATTTGTTAACCTAATGAATAATTGATTTGTTAAATCAAATTAAAATTAGTGTGTCAGATTGGTCGAGACGCTACACACAATATTGCCTGATTTTGTGTAATCAGTGAAAATATGTGTAAGTGAAAATATTACCGATATAAGCCACAGAAGAACTGTTGTGCGTCTCCTAATAAAACACAGTAGGTGTTTGACTTGAAGCAGCACTGCACAGACCGTTCTGTGTTTGACATCAAAGTACAGCGAGAGCGATTTGACAGCATTTTAAAATTTTTGTTTTGATGTCAAATAAGTCTTGCTGTTTTGATTTTTTTGTTAAAGCAGTGCTGCTGTTGTAAATTTGTACAGCTACAGTTGTGTTGCTGGGTTTTAAAGCAGGTTTGATTTTTCTTTCTTTCTTATCACTCTGTATTTACAGGATTTCACTGTCCACTCTGTTCAAATGTGGATGAATGGCTACACCTAAAGTCAAGTTTTAGAGAAGAAAAAAATCACCCACTGATTTTTCAAAGCTGCTAACGACTTTCTACTTCAAGGATCTTGATAGAAATTTAGTGGAGTGAAAAGTACAATATTTGTATTTCAAATGTAGTGAAGTTAAAGTCATAAGTTTACAGAAATAATAATACTCAAGTAAAGTACAGATATTCAGAAAGTGTACTTAAGTACAATACTCGAGTAAATTTACTTAGTTACTGTCCGCCTCTGCATAGAAGCAATCTGTATGTGTAAAAAAACAAATTGTTGCAAATGTCTAAATGACTTGTTGTGCATGTGGGGCAAAAAGTTCCCGAAATAAACCGATATGTACAGCTCCATCTTTCTTTTCTCTGCGCTTACAGTTTTGGCACGATTCTCTCACTAACCGAGTTTTGCAAGCGTGAGGGGGAGGGCGGGTCCACCACTTTCTTGTAGCCAATCAAATGAGGCTCTTGCTGACTCTCCATTTACTCTTATTCGATTGGTTCAATAAACACATCACACGCCAAAACATTAATCTTAATTTAGTTCTGGATCGTTCTCGCTGCCAGAATGGTACTTTTAACATACACATACATTAAAAATAAAAATAAATAAATAAATGATCTTATAAGTTGTGTACATAGGTAGACTTCCATGTGCTTCATACAGAATGTGAGGTGTGTTAACATTAGGGATGTTTGCTTACATTGAAAATTATTAATCATATAATTGCATACACCATTGAGTGAGTTAAACATTCCAGTTAAAATGATGGTATGTGACAATGCTCTGTGGAGTACTATAGTATCCGAGTGTATACTTTGTAACTTTTACTATACCAATTACCAAGACATAATCTGAATTGTCCAGTGTCCAGCCCATGTTGGTGACGGTATTAACACTCAATGCATATTTAGAAATTCGGATGATTGATTACTTTCAGTGCCTGATAAGCTATGATATGAAAGCAACGTACGAGCAACAAAAGCTTTCTGTGTGTCAGATTTGACGGTTGCCACACACAACTACCAACTTCAAATCAACAGTAAAAAAACAAATACAACTTTGATAAAAAATATGTCTTTAATGATGTCTAAATATATATCAAAATTAAAGTAACTAATTATGTGTGAATCCAACCTCCCCAACCCACAGCCGGTTTCTGTTAGTATAGAGCTAAACGCCATCTAGTGGATACTATGGTAGTAACAGATGATAATGGTAATAAGTTCCATAAGGATTTCCAAAACATTACAATTACAGTAAATTTAGTAAATTAGTAAAATCCTTAATTACAAAATGTTAAGAAATAAAAAATTACTGTTGTTCAATTATTAATGCAACCAATTTAGTACAAAAAATGGAATCATCTGATCAGTAAACAGTTGAAATTATAAGTGATTAAACTAGTGCCGATACTAGGCCATCTTTAAGTCATCTCCATATTCATAAAACTAATATATCATACCTATCGTTGATGAGGAAGACAACTATATACACAGCCTAAATTCAGGATGACACATAGCTATGGTCCGCAACTTCTAAAGTCTCATGTTTCTTTAGTACCATTTGACAGCGAGAACGATCCTGACTAGTATGAAGATTAAGTTTTGGCGTGCTGTGGTGTTTATTGAACAATCGGAATTTTAAGTCAGAGAATGCAGATGATATTTATTGCCGTTCCGCCCTGACAGTGCCGGTTTCAATACATGACTGCCACTTTGAGTAACAGCTTACACTGCCTGGCAACTAATTTTCTCCCGCTTGAAAGCGATTTCCACCTTCAAAGTTTTTGCGTTGAAATTTGCCTCTTCCCAGTCTTATGTCCCTCCCCACCCTTCCCCTGTGTATGCCCCTCTTTTAGGCATTATTTTCCCTTTTCCCACTAAACTGCTAAGCCAACTAAACTGCATCCGAAAGCCACTAGGAAAATCTGCAGGAACCACCAGTAGAAGAGAGCTTTCATGACGCCCCATAACTATCCTGAACCTAATGCTCCCACATCAGATACTTATGTGCGTGTCTTCTGCTTCTTTCAAGGCTTCTTTTGCTCTCTCACCATTGGCTATTAGAAACCTATCTATTAATACCCCCGTTCCATTATTGCCCGTGGATAACCACACCCTTATCGCACTCTTCATTTTGATAGTGTGGTACTAGTGGGTGCAGGCCATCTCGTTATTCGAAGGGAGGATCGCCAAATCACGTACAACTGTGCCCTATTAACTTTTTCTCTTTTCTTTTCCTCAACATTCGTTTTATTATCGAGGATACCGTTAATTTAATGACTCCACCAATTTGGTGCGCCCCCCAACCCTATTTCCGCCTTTGCTTTTTCTCGACCATGGTGGTTTGTCACCGTGTTTTTTCCCAGTGCCCCTCTGCGACCCTTTTGATCCCTCCCGCGCTGACCCACATAGCCCTTCTGGGGCTAGGGTGGTACTCCTGAACTTTGAGTACCAGATGGTTTACGTGAATTCCCCGCGGCCCCTATTCCCCCCCCTTCCATCCTTTATCAAAGGGATTGGACTGCCTCCAGTATATTACTCTGTTTGCCACCGTTAACCGCTTTCTTGTACTTTCATTGTTTCTAAATATAGCTGACATCCACTCGCTGACCCCTTACTGTGCGATCTGTCAGGTATGCCCGTTTGTTTGCTGCCCTCATAATGTTCACCTTGTCGGGTTGGTACCGTCTTTTTCCAAGTTTTGATTTCCAGCGTTCTATATTTCCTAAGTGTTTTTGGGTAATGTGATGATCCGATTCCAATACGCCGCAGGTGCCAATATTTTTCCCTTTCCCCTACTGCCCTTATTGTAGTGTCTGTTATCTCTTTAAACTGTACTTCTTCCTGGGATAGAAAAGCTCAAAAAATCCTCTTTTATCTGTTCAGCTTCTCTTATCCTCGTCCGCCATGCAATGCCCCACTGTGCTGCTATTCTCTTTTGAGTGACCACATCCAGTTTTTTTCAGGATTCATCCCTTGATTTACCCGACCGTTCAAACGACTCCCCCAGATTGAAATTTATTAATTTTTCCCATTTCAATGCACCAAAACTGTCATCTTTCATCACTTAATCTACCTTGCTGACCAAGTTACTTCCCCACACACCTTTACTGAGCCCCAACATTTGCCAGCCGTGTATTTACCTTTATACAACACCAAGAATTTGGAACACTGGAGAAAGTTTCCGTGAGCTGTAAGTGATTTATATCCGTCTGCATCCGAAGTGCGCTGATGCTAATGACTTGCCTGCAGTACGGTGGGGTTTTCAGCTATGTACGTGGATCAGCGTGGTAGTGTTCATGAAGAAACCAGTCGGTAGGCTAGATTGGTCTCGGTGTCCTC
Organism: Sinocyclocheilus anophthalmus; assembly: GCA_018155175.1. Lineage (NCBI taxonomy): Eukaryota > Metazoa > Chordata > Actinopteri > Cypriniformes > Cyprinidae > Sinocyclocheilus > Sinocyclocheilus anophthalmus. Next base: position 97,245 of record JADLZN010002478.1, on the reverse strand, counting down.
TGGTGTACATGCGGTGTTCTATCCCAGACTACACCTAGGTCTCTTTATCTTATTTCATGTTTAGTTGGTCTACTTGATCATTCCGCTATTATTTCTTGCTTTGCTGGTTCTTGTATCGCTCTTATTGTTGTACCTTATGAGATGTACTGTTTGATATATTTTACTTGCTATATTATTCCCGTGAGCCCTGCCCTCATGGTATGAAGTCACTGGGGGATTCTTATGATATAGCAGGCTATTTTTTGCCTCGAAAAATCTTCCCAACCTTTCGTTTCCATGAATTCATCGTGTCCCGTTGTATGTGTCTTTCCCTGCGGCATCTCTCTTTGGTTTTGCTCTATGCTTAGAAGAACTAACCGGTCTATTTTCATATTATTTTCCTGTTTGCATTTGTCTCCCTGTTATTTTGTTTCTCTCTGGTGTTTCCTGTCACCTCCCATGCTTTTAACCCACTTGGTCTGCCGCCATCCGGGTCCGCAATATGGCCGCGCAGTGTTCCTGTTTTAGGTCATATCTCTTTTTGAAGTATCGACATATTCATTTTTTTCTGTTATTTTTCCATGCTTTTGTCTGTTGCTTAATCATGGAGTCGGGTCCTTTTGACGGGTGATACTCGTACTGGCTCCGTCCCTGTGTTAAATCGAGTGCACACCCCGTAGTTTGCGCAATCTCATTTCCTTTCCTTTACACTTTCCGTAGCCAATCCTCTATAGCGATAGGCTCCAGTTTGGCCCGACAGAGATTCCGTGCTTTCTCTTTTTCCTCTGGTTTGCCTGATGGTGGGGTTGGGGTGAGCAGTGTTTGAGTGTTTATCCTATCTCTTATCATTGTGTCACTTTTCCGGTCTGTTGTCCTGTGACCCCACATGCCGCTATGGCTATATGCCGCCTGATAATACGGATCTTTGCGTCGGGCCGCCCCCCACCCCACCCCCAATATTATATGACTGAGGCAGACTCCTGCGACAGCACCGTGCCTTTACCCCCAGGCGGCTGTTTCTGTTTTTGTCCACGGGGCTTCGGTTTTTTCCCCGCAGGCTGCGACCGAGCTGGCTTATGTTTCCCCATCGCCGGCCGCCCGCTTCATATTTCATCTGTCCAACCCTCTGTGGATATTTTTCGTCACGATGTACCAACAGCCACTTACTCTTGTCTCCAATGCCCGATTCTTCATCTTTCTAAGGTGTTTGCACACTTAAACATGCAGGTTGAACTCCAAAACCAAATTACCACTCCATACTCTTCTGCTTCATAAATTACCATGTTGTTATTCTGATTACCGTCTGCGCCTATCCCCTTAACACCGTCCCAACATGGGTTCCGCCTACCAACACGCAAGCTTCGCTTGCCCTCGCTGCGCCTGTGAGTCGAAGCACCAGGGGGGTACAATGTGGCCATGCAGCGAAACCTACTATAAACAAGACCACTGACCCTTTAGGCCATTGACAACCCCCGCCTGGCCCCCTAATCTCTCACCTTTATCCAGACACACACCGTAAGGAACTGTTACTCTTTTCTCTCTTGTTTACTGACCTGTAGAGCCTCTGTCATCTTAGGTGCAGAGCTTTGTCGAGCGACGGCCCCACCAGTACGTGGGTGCTTTTGAGGCCGCTACGGCGAAGCCGCACACGTGACGGATGCTTGTGCACGAGCCCCCCCACCACTCCCTTCTCCCCCCCATAACCGGGGTTAGAGGTGCGTCGCGAGTCTGTCAGTCTGGGTGCTAGAAGGGGTCTGGGATGTCTCCTTCCTGCTGACTTCCTTATCGCCATGGAGATCCTGAATCTATGTGTCTCTGGTGTCCGCCGCTGCTCCCAAGGCACACACAAACATTCATTCTCACACAAATACATACACACACACAGACACTCCTCAGAGACTCGGGACGGGATGCAGGAAGTTGTCCTCCACCTCACTTGAAGGTTGGCCCCTGGTAAAAGAGCTTCCAGAGGGTGTATGTGTGTTAAAGTTCTTTGGTGGGGCCCCAGAATCTAGCTGATCGTTTGTTTTCAGAGCCATTACTATGACAGACTGTTTACTGAGAGGGGCAGATTACAGTTGCTCTCTGCACTGCTGTTAGTCCCCCAGTATAAACAGCCACACCAGCACGACTTACTGTTATTAATGAAGAGCACCTCCTCTCTTTTCTACTTATTTACTTCATTTATTTACCGCACTCATGATTCATCATACTCTTGAATTGCTTGCATCCTTAAAGGCCACATGAAATGGCTTGATGAGCACAGTTGTTTGTCATGTGCTGGTGTATTTCCTTTTGAATCAGGAAGGTAAAAAATCCAATACCCTTTTATATCATACTCATCAGCATGTGCCACCCCAATCCCCCTCTGCAAAGATTAGATTATAGACTGTATAATGGACCTCTTTCGTTATGGACAAGTTTCTATTATAGTTGCTGATTAGCATGCATATTACTAGCATACACGCAGTTTATTAGTAGCCTACAAATAAGAAGCACATATTCTGCATGACCATATTGTACATCATTAATCCTACAATACCTAAACATAACAACTACCTTAACTATTAATAAGATGAAAATTAGGAGTTTGAGGCAAAAGTCAAAGTTAAATTTAGTAATGTGAGAAATGGACCTTAAAAATACAGTGTGACCTGTATAACATTCATATTATATACGGTCATATTCTGACATTTTTAAAATAACTGGTTCTGGTTTTAATATATTTTCAAGTAATTTACTAACTGTGCTCGTTAGTGTCCTGATCCATTAGAAAATCATTATAATATGCTGATTGTTAATAAAGAAAGTTAAAGATTTGTTATATCATATACCAATGATATCCGGATTATTCAATCATCTATCTTCTATCTGTGGTCTGTCTGTCGTCTGCCGTGTGTGTGTGTAGTAATATCTATTATATATATGCAAGTATGTGTGTGGTTGTGGGTGTGTGTGTGTGCAGTGTGTGCACGAGGGAAAATACAGGTGTTTCTTTAACATAGGTTTATACAGTGTTTGCTCAGTGTGGATGAAGTAATCTGACTTTTCACTCTCATTAAGTGTATTAGTTTTTATAAATAAAAACATAGATAAACTTTAGGGAAAAAATCAAAATAATAGTATTTTATTAAAACAAAAATGGTGCTTTAAATATATATATATATCTTATTATTTTACAAATTATCTCCTTGTCTTTCAAAGGCTAGATTTATAGCTGGTATTTTATATAAATGAAATTAATTAAATAAAATTTTCACATGTCATGTTTTTCACTAATGCTGTTGTCTATTTGGTAAACAAAGTAGTGTCTCAAGTTACATGAGAAAAAATGCTGGTTGTGGTGTAAATAACAAGAGCGTGGAACAGTCTTTTTTAATTTCTATAAATCATACTGAAATTATTTATTCTACTTTAAAAAATAAGTTGTATTTTTCTAGCAAATTTTCATGTTTTAAGACTGAAACTCGTGGTCTGGGGCAAGAGAAAAACAGTCAAATTTATATATAAATGTCATTACACAAGTACCCAAAATTAATCAAAGACATGAAAGTTTTAATGTGACCTTCATATAATAGAAATAAGATAAAAAATGTGTTACTGTTGTGCCATATGTCAGAGCACTGCACAAAAGCCTATAGCTTAGACAAAAATGTGTTAGTTTTAATAAAAATCTCCTCCTGGGACATAAAGTGTCAAAAGTTGAAGAAACACCCATACACAGGTGTGTGTTCTCATTTCTAGGTTTTTAAGGCACACTGTAGTGGTGTATTAATATTTCTTATTCAGCTGTTGATTATGATCAGACTCTGATTCATGAGAAAAAAGGACATATGGCATCCTACTATTTGGATACAAACAGGAGAAAGAGGGAGAGGACACGGGAGAAAGTTCTGGAAAGCCAGCATGGTAGTTGGGTGCCAGACCGGATAGCGTTCCGGATGCCGCTCCACCTGGGAAAGTGACTGAAGTGGAGCAACCCTGGAAAAATAAGGGGGGTAAATTAGGACGATAATTAAAACAGAGTGCTGACAGAAGGAGAGAAGTTCAGCCAAGAGTCTGGCACAACAAACACTCAGTGCCCTGAGACGTCGGTCCAGTCGTGCCTACAGACTGGAAGATTTCAGGACACGTCACAAAACCACTAACGGTATACTTACGGAGCAAATAATATGCTGCAGACATGACTTTTCTGATGTCAGTTAAGACCTCCAGACATTTGTTTATGGAAAAGGCATTTCCTTCAACAGGAATTGCAAGAGCATGCAGCAATTGTGTGTTTGAATCTTAATTTTTGAGACCATGTACACATCTCAAGACATTTAGACAGGTTCTATTTGCCTAGTCACTTGGATTTTAATATTAAACGCAGGCCTGGGGAAGTTTATCCTGCATCAAGTGTAACAGGAAATGCAGACACCGCAGCATATTATTTTGAGAACGTCATCCTGACAGCAACCCTAGCAGCAAAGATGCATATGCATAAAGTGTTTTCAGCAAACAGAGCTGTTCTTTGTTTAGATGGCACACACTGCTCAGCTCTCAGTCTCCATGTGTGTCTCCGAGGCCCACAGTTTCTTTTCAGGCTTTCGTGTAGAGCAGACACTCCTCAAACACACCGTCCCACACGCATACACAAACACAATAAACAGTGGCGCCTGTCTTCATCTTCATTTATTCCCCAACCAAAAAACACACACACACGCAGTCACGCACATGCACCCGTACACACACACAAAAACAGCCTTTCTCTGAGAAATGCAAATGCTAAAAAATCTGTTATTCATCGTTGAGGAGTCCCTGTCTGAGACAAATGGACAGAGACGCCATTCATCTCTTTGATTAACTGTGTGAAAAACACACTTCATTTAAACTGTGTCCACAGATTGGTCAGTTACACGTGTCCTTGAATCACTTTCTTACATGGGTTAGCTGGTGTCTTCACAAGTTCACTGACACATTACCTACACATCGTGCTTGAAAGGAAGTGAGTCTTACTGTTTAGTGACCCATTGGACCCAACAGGCACATGGTCTTTCCAAACAGAGCCCTCATTGACGCAAAGTGATAAAATCAGGCAGGAAAAACACTGAACACTGAATAACATAGTGTATTAATGTTAGTTTTGATCAGGAGACAGCCTGCCAGAAACCTCTGGGCAAGGCAAGGCAAGGCAAGTTTATTTGTATAGCACATTTCATACACAATGGTAATTCAAAGTGCTTTACATAAAATAAAATAAAAACAATAATCACAACAATAAAACAAGGAATTTAAAAACTTTGAAAATTATTTAAAAAATTGATTTAAGAGGTTTAAAATGAATTTAAGAAAACGATTATACATATAATATAGTGCAATCAGTTCGGACATCGCACAGTGCTCATTCAATAAATGCACAGCTAAACAGATGAGGTTTGAGTCTGCATTTAAATGTGACTAAATGTTTAGCAATTGAGTTCTTTGGGAAGCTGATTCCAACCTGCGGTGGCAGAATAACTAAAAGAAACATTACCAACTTGTTTTGTGTGAACCCTTGGTATTTCTTACTGACTCGATCTTAATGATCTGAGTGGTCTGTTAGGTTTCTATTCAGTGAGCATATCTGCTATATATTTAGGTCCTAGGCCATTGAGTGATTTATAAACGAGTAAAAGTACTTTAAAATCAATCCTAAATATAACTGGAAGCCAGTGTAAGGACCTGAGGACTGGTGTGATATGCTCAGATTTTCTGGTTCTAGTCAGAATTCTGGCAGCAGCGTTCTGGATGAGCTGCAGCTGTCTAATGGTCTTCTTGGGAAGGCCGGTGAGGAGACCATTACAATAGTCCACCTGCTGGTGATAAAAGGCATGAACAATTTTCTCCAAGTCTTGACTGGAAACAAAAACTCTAATTCTTGCAATGTTTTTGAGATGATAGTATGCTGATTTAGTTACTGCTTTGATATGACTACTGAAACTAAGGTCTGTCTCCAGAATCAAGATTCCTGACTTGATTTTTAGTTATTAGACCCCTAGAGTCAAGGTATGCAATCACCTTGAGACCTTCATCTTTGTTTCCAAATGCAATGAAATTGGTTTTTTCTTTGTTTAACTGAAGAAAATTCTCGCACATCCAACTGTTAATTTCAACAATGCATTGGCAGAGGGAGTCAATGAGGCTGTAGTCATTTGGCGATAAGGCTAGGTAAATCTGGGTATCATATGCATAGCTGTGATAGGCGATTTGGTTCTTTATCATTATTTGACTTAGTGAGAGCATATACAGGCTAAACAAGAGCGGAGCAAGAATTGATCCTTGTGGGACTCCGCATGTCATAGACATCCACTTAGACTTATGCTCTCCTATACTCACATAATAACCTCTCCCTTCTAAGTATGACCTGAACCATTTAATTACCATGCCAGAAAGCCCGACCAAGTTTTCCAGTCTCTCTAGTAGTATGTTATGATCGACAGTATCAAACGCAGCACTGAGATCTAGTATTACCAGCACTGATATTTACCCAGAATCAGAATTTAAGCGAATATCACTTATTATCTCAATGAGCGCTGTCTCTGTGCTGTGATACAGTCGGAAACCAGATTGAAAATTGTCCAAATCCATTTGAGTTTAAGTATTTGTTCAACTGATTAAAAACTACCTTTTCAATAATCTTTCCTATAAAAGGAAGATTTGATATTGGTCTATAGTTGCTCAATATGGTGTTATCAAGATTTCTCTTTTTCAGAAGGGTTTAACAACTGCAGTTTTCAGGGAGTTTGGAAAAGTCCCAGAAAGAAGTGAGGCGTTCACCACTTCTAAGAGATCTGCTTCCAAACAGTTAAGCACCCTTTTGAAAAAAAATATGTGGGAAGTGTGTCAAGATAGCAGTTTGACGATTTTAGGTGCTGCACTATTTCTTCAAAAATGTTGCAATCAATTGCTTCAAAAACAGACATAGTATCTTCTTTTTGATATTGTGGTCGAATATGTCTAACCTCTGCAACCTCTGTCTAACCTCTGGGATGTTTTTACAGAAAAAAATGACTCCATAGCTATCAATCCACACTGCACTGAGAAACTTTTAGTTTCCTGTAAGTAGGAGTCCAGCAAATGGTCCTGGAATTAAAGCATGTGAGTCTATAGAATTCAATGGGATATGTGAGTGACAGTTATTTCCTCTAATGCTTGACGTCTTTGGTTTATGTCTTGAACTGAAATTTATTTACTCCTTTTTCCAAAACTTGCTGAGCTGTGTTTTGAAAGGAAACTCACAAATGACTGAATTGGAACTCAACATAGGCAGGTGCTTCCTGTTTCAAGAGATATGTGTGACGTAAGCATGTTGCTAAGCTAACATACAAAATTGTGTAATTTATAAAATAATGATATACATTACCGTTCAAAAGTTTGGGAAAACCTTTATTTCAAAGAATTATTTAGGCAAGAATTCATTAAAGGGGTCCTATTATGCTTTTTCACTTTTTCAACTTTAGTTAGTCTGTAATGTTGCTGTTTGAGCATAAAAAAGATCTGCAAAGTTACAAAGCTCAAAGTCCAATTCAAAAGCAGATATTTTATTTAACAGAAATCACTACAACGAACGGCTCGTTTGGACTACAACACATATTTTCCGGGATTTGTGATATCACAAATATCGACGAATGGGACGAGACCTGGTTGAGCTGCACTAGAGAAGGCAACAAGTGTTATCACTATGTCGGAGACGCGCTAGCTTTCCCAAGGCAGACAAACTTAGAGTGGTTACAATCATCCGGTTTTAAATTGTGCTCAAATTGATTTGATTTTGATGCAATATTAACACTGAAGCTCACAGCAGGCGCTATGGTAAAGGACATGACATTTCCCGACCAGGCGCAGAGTGCTGCCAATCACAGCACACACTGGCACAGCTAACCAATCACAACAAACACTGGCCCGGCTAACCAATCACAACACAAACTGGCCCAGCTAACCAATCACAACAAACACTGGCCCAGCTAACAGCACATATCGTATTTCAGAAGGCGGGCTTTCATTTGATGCAGGAACTATTTGAGCCGTTCATGCCAGACTGGGGAGAGAGGTGTTGTAATAATGGAAAACAACCTAGTATGAGAGCCTGTTCTAGTACACCCCCAAAACAACATCAAGACTTTGTAAAAGAGCATAATAGGATCCCTTAAATCAGCCACTTTAGTTCACTGAAAGAATCCTGAAAACAAATGTATCACGGATTTTCCACAAAAATATTAGCAGGCACAACTGTTTTCAGCACTGATAATAAAAATAAATGTTTCTTGAACATCAAATCAACATATTAAAATGATTTCTAAAGAATCATGTTACACCGAAAACTGGAGTAATGTTGCCATCACAAGAAAAATGTCATTTTTAATGTATAAGAAAGTTATTTTAAATTATAAATATACATATTTCACAATATTCCAGTTTTTACTGTATTTTCGATCAAATGAAGGCAGCTTTGATGAGCATAAGAGACTTTTTCAAAAACATTAAAAAAAAAACTTACTGTTCCCAAACTAAGAACTGTACTTGTTATCTGACTGACTAGGATCAAGGAAACAAATCAAACCAAACCAAACCACATTTATCATCACAAAAGTTTTGGTGTGCAGTACATAACATCACTGCAGTGTCAACAGAGCTCCAAACTTTCAAGATAAGCTTAAAAACACAAAACAAGCCATAATTCTGTCAAGGAGTCAAAAGACTGTACTGTCTGAATGGAAGTCAATAGAGGAGATGCATTGGAAAGAAAGATGAATAAACTTTTATGTGGAAAAAGTTAGGCACAATAAATTGAACGACTATCTGGTAATTTTCAACATGTCTGCCATGACATATTAATTGTAGAGTGAGATATATTTGGGGTAAACTACCAAAGATATCACTGTTTTATAGAAGTCACAGTCAATTTCACACAGGCAGCAAAATAAAATGAATAAGAACTTTCTTCACAACAACTCAATGCATGACATCTTTAGTTTATCCAATAAATGCCCAGTGTCTTGCCCTCTATGTGGAAGTACTGCTACGGTCAACACAATAAATGAGGCATCATTATGTGTTTATTTGAAAAAGGCATGCATATAATTTTATCTATAAATGTCTAAAGCATAGAAACTGCCATTTACTCAATTCCAGTCCAACCCAAAGTTATGAAGTTCAACTATTACCCTAGCCATTTTGTTCTGCTGATGACCATGGTAACAGGAATGGCAGATAGGGCACAGAGGATAAGAGAGTGGAAGAGTGAGTGGGAAGAGCAAGGGAAGAAGGGAATAAAGAAAGAGGAATAGGGGGGTTTGGGGCCGGTAATGAGTTTTAGGAGCGGCAGGATGGAAACAGGATGAGAGTCTCCAAGAGACTCGTTTAATGCAGAACAGAGGGAGTTTTATACCCGCTTCTGAGGAAGACCTTTTTTGTTTTTCCACTTCCTCTCTCTCATTCGGGTTTGAAGGAATGAGAAGGTGGGCAGAGATGATTTGGCTCATTGTTCTGTTCGGTTGTGATTAGGGATACTTCATTCCAAATGCATTTCACAGAGTGGCTACAGCATGAGCAACATGTAATGAGCGCATCACATGCTATCATCATCAATAATGTGCTAAAAGGTCATTTTTGTGTTCTTGATATATATTAGCTGGAGTAGTTTATCCACTTTAAAGGGATAGTTCACCCAAAAAATTTAAATTCTGCCATCTGCCATTTACTCAACCTCACGTCGTTCCAAACTTGTAACTGACATATATTTTTTCTGTGGAACATAAAAGATAATTTGAGAATTTTTTGTGTGTGTTATTATTTCAATACAATGAAAGGCAGTGCTCACCAAAACAGTTTGGTTCATCAAAATTCTTAAAAATATCTTCTTTTGTGCTCTGCAGAAGAAATAAATTAATACAGGTTTGCAACTACACGAGGGTGAGTAAATGATGACAGAATTTTCCTTTTTGGGTGAACTATTAAATGAGAGATGGGAAAGATTTAAGAAAACCACTATTCCCATACAGGACACACACACACACACACACACACACACACAAAATTTAGTCAGGAGTGACTCTCGCAGCAGGAAGTTGACTTATTAGATCTACTTTCTTAAGAAGCCAGGGGTGAAAATAGATTAAAGCCCACCCTGCCGAGTGAGACAGAGACAGAGTGTGTGAGTGTGCGAAAGAGACGAAAAAATCTTCAAAGCTGTATCATAAAGTATCTGATTCCAGTGCTGCAGATAACACATCTAACAAAATACACATTCTTGTGTTTGAGGGCACGAGTGTGAGGAGAGGAAATGATAATGAAAAACACACGGCTTGACGTGATGGCAGGTGACATGTCCATATAGGCCTACCTAAAACAGTTAGCTTTTTACAAAATCACCCGATAATAAATGTGATGAGTGACAAACTGAAACAGCTTTACAATGCCTGTGCTTCCCAGCAGGACTACCATCATGTCTTAAATTAAGCTTATTTTGCCACTGGTAAGAAGTTTTTTTCTTGTTTTAAGAATAAATTCCATTCAAGATATACACTACCATTTAAAAGTTTGCGGTCAGTAACTTTTTTTTTTTTCAAAAGGAAAGGGAATTGCATTAAATTGATAATTGATCAAAAGTAACAGTAAAGATATATTGTTACAAAAGATTTCTGTTTCAAATCAGTGCAGTTCTTCTGAACTTTACATTCATGAAGTAATTCTGACTGACAGTTTTCACAAAAAGTAGCACAACTAAACAGCACAACTGTTTTCAGAATTTAAAATGACAAGAAATATATCTTGAGCACCAAATCAGCGTAATAAAATGATTTCTGAAGGATCATGTGACATTTAAGACTGGGGTAATGACTACTGAAAATTCAGCTGGAATACAGGAATAAAAACATTTGTAAAAGAAGTTATTTTAAATTGTAATGACAGTTTACAATATTACGGTTTAGATATTTACTGTATTTTTTATTAAATAACTGCAGCCTTGGTGAGCATAAGATACTTCTTTTAGAAACATTAAACAGTCTTACCGCCCCCAAACTTTTGAACAGTAGTGTATTCTCTAAAAATATGATTATATTGAAATCTATTATATATATTAAAATGCTATTTTTCTTCTCAAGAAAATGTTACTGTGCTTACTGAGCCAGTAAAAATGCCTATAAAAATGTCCATAAAAACGATGTCCTGGGACCAGTGGTGTGCGGTGGTGTTTTAAAAAATTATACATTTTATAGTGTTTTTTATGCATTTTTATATTTATTCCAAAATAACTAAAGGCAGTAACAATTTGAACAATATTCAGGAAACAGTTTACAATAAGGTTTCATTACTTAACATTAGTTAACTACATTAGTTAAAATAAACTAAGAATTAACAATACTTCTACAGCATTTATTAATCTTAGTTAAGATTAATTTCAGCATTTACTAATGCATTATTAAAATCAAAATTTTTATTTGTTAACATTTGTTTATGCACTGTGAACTAACATGAACTAACAATGAACAACAAACAAAAAAAAACTGTATTGTATTAACAGTGTAAACAAAGCTGCTAAATACTGTAATAATGTCATTTTCTTCATGCAAACCGATGAGCTCGAACCAATCCCATCTGACCTTAACCGATCATATCCCATTATAGCACGATGGAGACATTGCCTCTTCTCACGTGACTTTCCCCCGTTCATTTCAAGGAGGGGCCCCCAGAAAAGTCACGGCACGTTAAGGGGTCTCTGTAGAAAGTCAATGGACCGAAGGGAGGCAAGCCTCCGCTGTAAGTTCTGTCAGGACTACTATCGTCAAAGATGATTGACAATTAGCATACAGTTTGGATTGGCGGTATGGTTCCGTTCTTGGCAAGAACTCCCTTCGCATCCATGCAGCCTAGCATGGATGAGGGGGGGGGCGTGAAAGGGAGAGCAGACGATACCTTATATATGAATGCTGAGATAGGTGTCGTATTCCCATAGGTTGATGGGGATCAGCTGAGAGTCAGCTGATGCGAGCTTGACTAACGTGACCTGCCAGAACTAACGCTACGCTTGATTTTACTTCACTGTTGGACAGTGTTACTTTATAAAAACGAGTGACTTTTAGACTTTTAATATCATATTTAGTCATATTTGCGCTGTTTTATTTTTGTAATATTGATTATTTTCTCATCCAACTTTTTGAGGAGACACTGCCTCCCTTGCCTCCTCGGAGGAAACGCCCCTAGTGCCTGGGACCCATACCTTTTAGTGACAATGCCAAACACATTAACATATATTGTTATTTAATCTAAAAAATAAATTAACATACTTTGATGAAAAAACTCCTTGACCAAAAAGTCAACATGATACAATAAATTCTTATATAAGCACATTAGCATTGATGACTTCAGTACAGTTCAAGGAGGAAATGAACTGTGTAAGAGAAATGAAGAAGTGTAAAATGAAATGAACGACAGGCCAGACACGGGACGTTGTTACTGATGCTGAAACGCTAATGCGGTTTTTGCTTCCTTTCTTTTTCTGTCCCTCTATCAAAGCAAAAGGAGTCAGTCTGGAGTGTTTATGCATCAGAGGCTGGCACCAGCAGAGATAAAAGAGATTTTATCCAAATAGCACAGAGAGGACAAAACGGGCACAGGGACAGTGAATAGCTGTACACTGACTCACTTCACCTATTCATTCATCCAGCTATTGATCATCTCTGATTCTCTCTCATTTCTGTTTAGAACTGGTGCATATACCTTTCCCATACAAAGAACCTCCACAAATTGCCTGAAAAAGCCTCAGATTCTTAACTGATGTATTCAGTTAACAGAACTTTGCCAACCGTAAAGCAGGATGCAGATTTCCCAACACTCTCAACCATGTAGTTCATGAGCTTTGGCTCCAGGTGAAAGGACAACAGTCTACACTGTCCACATGTTCTGCAAACAGATAAAACTGTCCTGCCAGAGTAAACAGAAAGAAAGAGCATTTATTAAGAAATAAGCATTTTAAATGGGTGTTCACAAACATATACGTTTGAAAGCTTTCTATCACTCTCAAATCGCTCACTTCTTCTTTCATATTTCATATATACCCCTCCGGCCCGTCCCCCAGTGGGACCCCATGTCCGTTATCGCTGTTCTTGGGGCAGAATTCTGTCTTTCTTCTCTTCAAAAGCTCCCGACTGTCCAATCTCTGCAGTTATCTTTTTCTTCCTCTTTCTTTTTCGCTCCCTCACTTCCCATGGTGGTCTGTGAATTGGCAGACCACGGGAGGCAGATGACTCTTCCCTCTCTTTGAAATGAGAGAGAGAGAGAGCGAAAGCGAGGTAGAGAAAGAGTGAGAGAGTCAACAGTGTAGACATCAAACACGCAAAGTCATGACAAAGGACATTTAGGAAAGAACTTTTGATCTGTTCCACACTCCACCTCCCTCTGCCCTCTTTAAACCTGCCTATTAAAGGTGTAACTCGAACCAGGCTTGTTGGCACAGGAGGAGACATGTTTGGGCTACGATTACTCAGCTCAGGTCAAAGGTCATTGAATGGGTCTTGTTAGGTACACATGGGATGGTAACAGAGTTTAACTTGTGAATTTATGAAAACATTTTGAAAAAGACTAATTGATTTGTTTTTAAAGGGGTAGTTCACCCCAAAATGAGAATTTTGGCATCATTTACTGTTGGTCTAAACCTGTTTGACTTACTTTCTAATGTGGAACAAAAACAAAAGAAGTTTAGCAGAATGTTTAAGCTGCTCTTTTCTATTCAATGACAGTGAAAAAGCTTGCCTTTGTTTTGAATTTGTGTTATTAAAAATGTTTTTGCTAATTAAAAAAAAGCTGTGATAACATAAATATTAGCACTAAATTAATACTTAAAAAACAAACATTTTCTTGAAAAATAACTGAAATACGTTCAAGTTGAAGTACTAAAATAAAATAAAAAAAAACATCTAGATATAGAAATAATAAAAAACTAATAAAAAAGACCATCAAATTACGAAAAATTCTAAAACAAAAACTAAAAATATGAAAATAATTCAAATTATTAATAAATACTAAATTAGTATAGAAATAATAATAAATAACACTGACCCATACAATAGCTTTATGTGAGGGAAATACCTAAATGTAGTTGTTAGTTGCTAAATAAAGTTGCTATTCATTTCTGTTTACTGCAGTTAAAACTATGACTAGTATACGACTAATATTAGAGAATATGACTTCAGAGACTTCAAGTATAGCACAAGGTCTTTAGACTACTATAATGCAATTTTAAGATGATTTTTATGGTAATTATGGCATTTTAGAGCTTGCTAGCTCATTATTGTTCTTGATATCTTCTACACATATACATTTTTATATGTACAAATCACCACACACACACACACACACACACACACACACAATACCATACACATATACTTACTATACACATACACCTACCCATACACAGTACAATAATATCATATACATATGTAAAACATATAATATAATATTACATAAATAAGAGTATATAGATATATATATATACTATATATCTATAGAATATATATTATATATATAAATTTTAGGTTATCACAGGCTATGACACACTTCGACCTGACATGGCATTACGTTCACCAATGTTTGCTAATCTAACAAAAGACACAAATCTACACAGTCACTTTGGCACCGTTGGAGAGAGGGAGATAAGCGGCAGGAGAGACGCACTGCTCGAGTTCAGTCTACCCACTGAGAGAGGACCAAAGGACAGACGTCGAGGTCAGAACTGCCGGCCTCAAAAAAAAGAGTACAAGAAAAAGATACAAACATACATACCAACACACACAAAACAAGTAACACCACAGCCTAAAAACACAAAAACGCCCACACGCAATACACACATGCATTTCTTATTAAGTATTAAATATGGTGTTATTTGTTGTGCAACAGGACTTTCTGTACATATACACAACTGGTCAAAACTTTGGAAGCTTAACATTATTTCATTTTTTGAAAGAAGTCCATTAAACTCACCAAGGCTACATTTATTTGATAAAAAATACAGTAAAACAGTAATACTATGAAATATTTTTACTATTTCAAATAACTTTTCTATTTTAATGTATTTTAAAATGCAATTTCTTTTTTCTTTTTTAATTTTTCTATTTACTTTTTTGTGGAAACAGTGTTACAATTTTGTTTTCAAGATTTTCAGATGAACAGAAAGTTCAATGAACTGTATTAATTTGAAACAGATATCTAAGGTAATATTCTAAATATTTGTACTGTCACTTTTGATCAATTGAATGTGTTCTTGCTGAATAAAAGATTGACTGACGTTAATAAATATAAATATTAACCAGCAAAACTTTTGATATTAGGATACTATTAAGCCATTTTTAACATTTATAATAATTAGAAATGTTACCATATTAGTGGTAATGGTAGTGTATCACTACTGTATATTAAACATACAAATAGGATGCAGTGATCACCATGTATAAAAACATTAAAAAAATTATTATTTTAAACCTGACATGTTTTTTGACACCAACAGACATTTGCAACTTAGAACACTAATGGCAAAGCAATTGCACTCTAGTTTTAAAGCACAGACATTTGAGGTATGAGAGGATATGAAGTCAGCAGTTTGTATATAACACTTTCATCCGAGACAAGTGTGGACAACGGAGAGTCCTATTAACAAACTTTGAAAGAGATTAAAGGGACCAATGCCTGATTCAAATGCTGCTAAAAGCCCAATGAAAGAAAAACCATACCAATAAACGTCAGCACTTTAAGAGCTGCCACAAACAAACGCTCAAGGACAGTGGGGTTGTGTTTACTCTTTGCTTGGCCTGTGTTTTGGTGTGCATGTGTATGCTAGCATTCATTCTCGAAACTTTCATGGAACATGTCTCTACAGGGTGTGTCATAAGCATGTAATCTTGGGAGAGTGCTCATAAAATGTCCTAAAAGCTTTCTAAGGGTCAGTGTTTGAGTAAGTGCACGTGTTTGTTTAACCATCTTTGTGTGCGGTTTATGTTTCTTAGGGTCTCGGGCGTTATGTAATGCATGTCTTCTGCAACTTATTAAGGCTTTCAGTGATGTTTGTATGTGTGTGTTTCTGTATGTGTCACATAGCAACCTGGTGGTCATGTTCAGTATATGTTTTGGCTGGAACTGCATAACTATATGCTTAAAGCAAAAGTTCACCCAAAAATAAAAACTCTGTCATCATTTACTCGTCTTTATGCCATTTGAAACGTGCATGACTTTTCATAGAACACAATAAAGGACTTATATAGAGCAGAATACCAAAGCTGTTCTTTCCATATAATGAATATGAATAGTGACCACAATTTTAAACTTAAACTTCAGCTTGTTCCTCACACAAGCTTTTGTATGATTTCAGAAGATTTTGAATAAAGCACACAAGTTCCATGACTTACAAATATTATGTGTGTTTTTTTTAAATACTTTTTGGTTACGGAAACAAGCACCATGAACATTCTTAAAGAATGAAAGAAAGTCATATGAGTTTGCAACAACATGAAGGTGAAATAAACACAAAACGTCCATTTAAAGTGAACTGTCTCTTGAATTCCAATATTCTTGCAGTCCACTAAAAATCCCCTTGTATCCATATAATAGTCTGTTCAATCTGTAGTGAGATGGAGCCATTAAGGAGGAGAAGGGCACCAGATAACATTCCTAGATAGAGTAGAAAATAGTTTTAGAGACAAGGGCATTTGTAGCTGCACTTGCCAGAGAAGGGTCATGGTATCTTAAGTGAGCATTTGAGAGATATTAAGAAACTTGTTTTGATGCATCCCCCTTTTTTTATACTTGTGTACACACATAAACACACATTACCACATTGAAATTTGGGGTCGCTGAGATTTGTTAATGTTTTTAAATGTTTTAAAAAGTGCTTGAGCTCACTTGATAGAAAATACATGACAAACAAATATACACATAAACACACATGCACTTTCTCTATCCATCTGTCTTTCCCTTCATTACACTATTGGTGGTCAAGTATGCAACTAAGTTAAGAGGTGTGCTTCAGTTTGAACTGTCTCTCAATCTCACTCAGTAGCTCCAGGCAGATTGTCTGAGGCCAGACTCTAAAAGCCCAGGAGAGAGGCTCCTATCTAAGCCACTCTCTCCAGCTCCTCTGCATCTGCTCACTACCAGATAGCGCAGAAGTACAGCCAGCTATGTGTCTGCGTATGGGTGGATGCATGTGACATCATTGAAATAAATGTGTGTGTCCTGCGGTTACTATGAAAGCAGATGGTCATGCATTCAGAGTCGGTGTGATCATATGAGAGACTGTAGCGTCCACCTCACAGACCCAATAACTGACAGACAAAGCCAGAAAACAGACTTTTGTCTAACATGCAGTTGCTCACAAAGATAAACATATAAATGCTTTTTCAGCATGCCAGATGGATGTTGGTGCACAACTTCAACAGCAGTAATGAGCTGGTTATATAAAAGTGATATCATGTTTTAAATTAAAAACAAAGCAGTACAGGCCCCAATGTAGTCATGGCGAAGTTTTTTTTTGTTTGTTTGTTTGTTTGTTTTTCACTATGGGGTAAAGCTATGCAATGATATGTGGTTTCTTTTACACCAGCTAACTATTTTTTTAATTGTTAAAAAAAAGAAAAAGAAAAGAAAGAAAGAATATTCAGCCATTATTTACCCATGCTTATGTTGTACCAAAGTGGTTTGACTTTCTTATTTGTACAAAAATACACAATTTTTAACACCACAACAATGTTAGAAATAAACATACCAAAAACTCCTAATGTAATACATTTGCATAAGTATCCAAGCATAAAACTTAAAGTATCCTCAAGCCATACAATATCATGGATTTGTGTGACAATAGCCTGAAATTGAATTCATGAATCACTGAATCATTGACAAAAAACAAAAAAAAACTTCTGCTATCAAATCACCAAGTTCAAATGGTGAACCAAATCAACTGGTTAATTTAAAAGAAATGTCTCAATGATTTGTATGCTGATCCATTTCAGCTCACTTATTCATTCATTCAGTCAGTCACAGTGGTTGTTGGATGTGAAGTATGAGAAAAAAAAAAAAACCAAAAAAAAAAAACAAAAAAAGAAAAAAAAACTTTCATTTTGGGTGATCTATTCATTTAAACAAGAACCAGCGGTGACGCAGGTGTCACAAACACTGGTGATTATCTCAAAAGGTCTTTTTAAAGCATTATCCCTCACTTTCAACCCATGAAGTCCATACGTGACATATAAGGAACACACAGGTTCAGTCATATGACAATGTGTGCATTTTTGTTGCAATGGCAACATTTCCAAAATGGTTGCCTGTCTAATTAGCACATGTTGCAGTGTCAGTAAATTTTAAAAACGCTTGGTTTTGTTACTAAAGGTATGTTTCAACCCATGCAACAATTCTAATGTTTTAATAACCTATCTTAGATTACACTGATTTTAATACATTTCTTGAACAAATTGATATAAAACAAGTTACGAAAATATTGTGGTGACACATATGTCACATCGGGCTGTTAACCTTAAAACAGTAGGTGGAATTTTGATGTGACGTATTTGTCACAATTTTGTGTTGCATACAATTGCAGTGTTGCATAACATTGTTTTGCATACAATAATTAACTTAATGCATTGTGCACAGAAGAAATTAAAGTGCCAAAAGGGTGATTAAGCCTAATGGTCTGATAGACGTGATATTTATAGTTTTATTTCACACTGACCATTCGTATTGTTGCTTGCTTACCTTTTAATTTGCACAATATACACATTTTAGCAATGTTATTGAACTACGTGCATGTTTAACCTCCAGTGTGAGATAGTTATTTATTTTTATTCAGTTTTATTCAAAAATGTCTAAAAATGTATTTCTGGTCAAACCATATACCTGAAAAAAATTAGAATTTTGATATGTTACAAAAGAGTATTTACATGTAAAATGTAATGGTCACAGTTATGCGGTTTTGAAATATGTTGTGGCAAAGCAAATAAAATGCAAAACTGAATTACTTCTGAAAAAGGTTTTTGTTTTATCTTGCCAGAAAAGTAACAATTTTGATATGTTGTGAAAAAGCAAATAAACAGAATTTTTTTTTTGCTGTTATTTAGCAAAAAAAAAACTGACAAAATGTATTTTTTCAACTGAGAAATAAACGCCCAATGTAAAATATATGTAACATTAAAAATGTATCATAAACGCCCAATGTAACTTATATGTCACATTACAGATCTTTTACAAGGAGATGTTGAATTTCAAAAACAACTGCAGAAACATGTTATAAGTGGTCCATTTGGTCTGTTTTATATGCCCCATAATTTTCCTATAAGGAGAAATTGGTCTGGGCTCTTATAGGTTAATGCATTAAGTTTTAAGCACACATATACACATTCTGCTAGTAAAGAGACTACAAATATTTCAAGAAAAAGAGTTTGTCCTTCAGTGTTTCAGTGTGTGTGGCTATTGGGTGTCTTGAAGTTTCTGAGATCAAGTGCACTAACTTTCTTGAACCTGTGGGTGGCACAAAGATCACCTGAGCACTGTCATGAACTTGTGATTTATGTAAGCTTGAATGTGTGTATGTGAGAGGATTACATTTTCACTCTGGACTTTATCCACTGCTTCCTGCCCAGCTTTGCCAGTCAGTCACAATCAGACTAATGGAGTGAAGTTTATCAGAGCAAGATGAACTTTGACCTGTAAAGCATAAACAAGTCAGGACAGGGTGAGGTTCATAACCGACACTTAGCCTATCCTGTGTACAAAAATTCCCACAAACGCACACTCATTTTTAATTGAACCCTGAATAGAAGGAAGATCAAGAGTGTCTTTTCCTGCCGCTGTAGAAAAGAATAAAAGCAAGGTATGACCTACCACAGAGAGGACAAAGAGATGACTCTGTAACAAGTAAACCAAGACATTTGCTGAAACATGGGATGAAACACTGTCATCCATCTGAATTCTCTCTCATTCTGTCGCGCCGTCTTTCTATCTCACTTTCTTTCTGGTATCAAAGCGACATTGCTTTGGCTAATCAGCTACTCCTTTGATCCCTGTCTGTCAGGATCCCTGGGGACTCTGGGATGCCCTTTTATCTGCCTGACTACTGGGTCCTTTCAGAGAAGAGAGTGATAATCTGATTAACTGTAATACTTATCCTAGAAAAAGAGAATAGAGAGAAAAAGCTAGCAAGACAGAAGAGAGACAGAGAGAGCAGAAATTGTTTGGGGGGTGTGGAGACTTTGTCTCTCAAACTATGAGTCTTCTGGTGAAAATTATACAAAACAAATGCCTAAAATGAACAACAGTGAACAAAATCTTAGTTCTGGACATACAAATTAAACTAAAACTGGATCAGCAATGACGAAAGTCTTAAATACATATATACAAACACAAACACAAAGAAAGCCAGGAGTTTAGATTCACATACAAATGCTGAGCCAAATATCTTCCTGCAGTAAGTATAAGTGGCCTACTTTTACTGCTGTTTGTTTTCAGGGTAATTAGTTTGGAAGGACAAAGTTGCTCTACCTACTCCAAGCCCCCCAGCAAATCATCCACTTGTTTGTGCCAAGAACACCCTCAAACAGCTCACTGTCGGGCACCAGTGTTATTTTAGTATAACTGTTATAGTTCTTATTAATATTTTGGTTATTTTTGTTTTTTTCGTTTGAGTTATTTTAGTATATGAAGTTAAACTAAATGAAACTGAGAAATGTTGCTTTGGCTTTTAGCTGAAATAAAATAAGTATACTTTTATATATTTTATTTCAGTTAGCATTTATTTTATTTCAAGTAACAAAAATGTGTTTTATGGTTTTAGTTTTAGTCAAGATACTCAGCCAGAGGTAGAGACACACAAAAAATGAAGAACAGCAAAGAAACAGCAGCCAGGACTGAGAGGAAGAGAGAACAGGTCTAGACCTGGCCTGTGTGAAGTCAGCAGATGGAATTAGATATGATGTCCTCTCAAGAAATCTGTTTTATGGTAACTGACCTTTAAAGGGATACTTCCCACGCAAAAATGCAGAATTTCTGTACGAATTATCCCCCTTGTGCTGTTCCAAACCCGTAAGACCTTCTTTCATCTTCGGAACACAATTTAAGATATTTTTGATGAAATCTGAGGGCTCTCTTGATCCCTACCATAGACGAGCCAAAGGAAATACAATTTACCAGAAAAAAAGTACCAAGATGATCGACAAAGTAGTCCATGTGACATTAGTGGTTTAACCGTAATGTTACGAAGCTACGAGAATACTTTTTTGCGCAAAGAAAACAAAAATAACGACTTATTCCACATTTTCATCTCTACTGCGCCACTTGTGGACACGCGTTCACTACAGTACCATGACACAAGCGTGCGGACCCAGATCCGGCATGATGACGTTGAACACATGCGCCGTGCCTTGTGCCTTGTGTTCAACGTCATCACACTGGATACAATATTACAACAATTTACGCTTAACTAAGAATAATGGTCAAATTTATAACTGTTGATTTTCTAAAATAAGATCTTCTTTATGACGTATGCAGCCAACAAATGCGACCTCCGGAGGATGCAGCCTTTCGTTTGAGAAACGGCCATTGATTCATTGGTCAATGGCTGCCCATGTTTCTTATACTGACACCTATTGGTGTGGATGTAGTATTATGCAAATACAGTAGTTCTAAGTTTCTGATGTCATTGTAGAAATGTCCTATTCGCAGTCAGATATTCATTTATTTTGTAAAGTGTCCAAAAACCGGGTTTAATGAGATAAAGCTTGTAGAAATTAACTGGTCATGTGATCTCAAAATGACAGCCCCCATTAGGCAACTTTTTCTATGTAAAATAAAACAGATTTTATTTGCTTGTTCTATTTAAAATAATTCTTCATAGCATTGTCTCATATACTAGCTTACACAGCTTTACATTTTATATGTTTATATCGACTCTTTCAATAGATGAATGTGTGAACATTTTAAGACATAAATGTAATGACTAAGACATTAAGACAATAAATTGTAATTTATTCCTGTGATTGTAAAGCAACATTTTCAGCAGCCATTACTCCTTGTGCTGATTTTGTGCTCAAGAAATATTTCTTCTTAATATTATCAGTGTTAAAAATAGCTGTGCTGCTTAGTATGTTATTATATTATTATATTTTTGTGGAAACATTTTTTTCAGGATTCTTTAAGGAACAGAAAATTCAAAAGAACAGCATTTATTTTAAATAACATTCTGTAAGATTATAAATGTCTTTACTGTCATAACTTTAGATCAATTCAAGCAGTGCTTGCTAATTCTTCCTTTATTAATAAATAAATAAATAAAATCTTACTAACCCCAAACTTAGGCGAAGCAAGCAGTTTAGTTATATAGCACATTAAATACCCAATGGTAATTCGAAAGTGCTACAATGAAAAGGAATAATACAACAATAAAACAAGGAATTGTGAAAGAAACTTTTAGAATTTGATTTAAAATGAATTTAAAACAGTTAAAAATAGTAAATGATTATATATAAAATACAATGCAATCAGTTCGGACGTAGCCCAGTGTTCATTCAATAAATGCACAGCTAAACAGATGAGTTTTGAGTCTGGATTTAAATGTGTCTAATGTTTTAGCACATCTGATCTATTCTGGAAGCTGATTCCAAATGCGGGCAGCATAATAGCTAAAAGCGGACTCCCCTTGTTTTGTGTGAGCCCTTGGCATTTCTAACTGACTCGATCCTAATTACCTAAGTGGTCTGTTAGGTTTATATCCAGTGAACATATCTGCTATGTATTTAAGTCCTAGGCCATTGAGTGATTTATAAAAAAGTAAAATTACTTTAAAATCAATCTTAAATATAACTGGAAGCCAGTGTAAGGACCTGAGGACTTGTATGATATGCTCAGATTTTCTGGTTCTTGTCAGAATTCTGGCAGCAGCGTTCTTGATGAGCTGCAGCTGTCTAATGGTCTTCTTGGGAAGGCGGTGAGAAGACCATTACAATAGTACAAATATCCTGCTGGTGATAAAGGCATGAACAATTTTCTCCAAGTCTTGACTGGAAACAAAATTCTAATTCTTGCAATGTTTTTGAGATTATAGTATTCTGATTTAGTTACTGCTTTGACATGAATACTGAAACTAATGTCTGTCTCCAGAATCACACAAAGATTATTGATTTGATTTTTAGTTGTTTGACCCCTAGAGTCAAGGTATGCATTCACCTTGAGAACTTCATCTTTGTTTCCAAATGCAATGACTTCAACTTTCTCCTTGTTTAACTGAAGAAAGTCCTGGCACATCCAACTGTTAATTTCATAAATGCATTGGCAGAGTCAATGGGGCTGTAGTCATTTGGAAATAAGGCTAGGTAAATCTGGGTATCACCATCAGCATAGCTGTGATAGGCAATTTGGTTCTTTCTCATTATTCGACTTAGTGGGAGCATATACAGGCTAAACAAGAGCGGGGCAAGAATTGAGCCTTGTGGGACTCCGCATGTCATGGACGTACACTTAGACTTATGCTCTCCTATACTAACATAATAACCTCTCCCTTCTAACATGACCTTGAACATTTGAGTACTTATTATGTCATGAAAGCCCGACACGTGTTCCAGTCTCTCTAGAAGTAGGTATGATCGACCGTGTAAAAGCGCAACACTAAGATATAGCTCTAGTACTTCAGCATGAAACTTAGCCAGGAATCAGAACTAAAGCGAATGTGTATTTTCATTATCTAGGAGTGCTGTCACTGTGCTGGATGTGGAAATAACCCACGATTGAAAGGTCAAGGTATCCATTTGAGTTATAAGTAGGTGTTCTAGCTGATAACAATAAACACCTTTAGAAGGCGCTGGACATTATTTAAATTATTTTCAATAAAAGTAACCCTATTTAATTTTTGCCAGAGGTAAAAAAAGTTTTTAATGAGTTAAAAATGACCAAGTGGACCATACTTTACAAGGATCTAAAAATATTATTTAATCTCCAGGAAACGTCTGCAATGGCCCCACCTGCCTTCTCCGCTAAAGGTCGCCCTTCACGCTGTCGAGTGGCTACTCCACATACCACCATGGAGAGGCTTAGCAATTCAGACAGAAACATATATCTGTTCATCCTTAAAGAGATTTCTCCAGGAGTCTGGACGTCACGACATATTTGAACACACAAGCACCCCTTTCTCACTTGATCAGTGCGGTTCGGTGTATCTTGAATGAAAAACAGGTGCAGATAAACACCAAGAGATACAGCGTTACAGTTCTTTTTAGAAACTGTCATGCTATGGGAGAAGGTAAATTGCCGGAAAGATGAGCGATTAGTTAAAATCACTGGGATTCTTACAGGATTAAGAGTGTTCTGGCATTTCCATTGTGTTAGAGGGCTGGCAGGGTTTGGGGCCATCATCCAAAAATAACATATGGCTTTAAAAGGGGGGAGAAAATGATCCAGGCGGACGGCCCCCCCCCCCCCCAAAAACGACATTCCAGACACACTGACAGCTTGTTTAGAGACAACCAATAACAGCAGACACTTTACGTAATGATGTTTTTGTTGTCATTTCTGATTTCAGTTTTTGTTTAAAAATGACATCACACAATCAAAAGGCTAAAATTCACATCTCAATCTGTAAATGCATGTAGTCACTCTGGCCTGCACTCGTAGCTGTATGACACACTACAGCCAAGGTTAGGTTACACTCATTTCAGCCTGTGCACTGTAATTGCATGGTTGTCTTTCCCATCAACCAAAGCATTTCCAAACTCAACTCTCATTAAAATACAGTGGGAGGAAATGTTTGCGTCTGAATGTAATGTTTATGGGCTATATACGGAGAGATGGGCTAATCCACACAATAACAAGACTGAAACTGGATCTCTGATTCCAGGGAAGTTTAGGAGGAAACTTGGGTTTTTAACAGGCACAATTTATTTCAGAGATAATGCTTTATGACTCAGTTTGTCATCTCAAACGAATGATAAGAAATTCAGAAATCTTTCCTAAGAGGTTGTTTACAGTTTGGAATGAGGGAAACTGAGTGGAAATAGTGTAGCTGCATAAAATCCTAATTTCCCAGACCACAGTGGAGCTCGGAAATGTGTTTGCTTATTTTCATTGCAGTAAAAACCGATCTAATGGGGCCTTAAAAATGCTCTGGTTGCTGATGTGCACTTATGTGAACACATCAAAATCACAATGCTCTATGCTAGATATGATTGCCTATAAGAGCCTGTATTTACACTTTTGTGGTGTGGGAACACAGTGTGCATTTTATCATGAATGTAATTGTCATAACATTTAAAATATTAAATCTAAATATATAAAATATCTTCATCCATGATTAGTGTCAATTGCTGCACCAATGATAGCAGTAGAAAACTCAGCTATTCACAAAAGACTCAATTATTCCTATCAGACATGCAATCACAAACATAAAGAACTGTTAAGCATCAGTACAAAGACCATAACAGACAGTGCTACAAGCTTTGTTTCTGACAGAACTATAACCATTAAAACAATTAGTTGCACCTCTTTAGATATATATTATTATTCATATTATTTTGGATACATATTATTATGCACTTGTTTAATATCTGGATCATCATATGCCAATATGCATGTTTAGTAATATTTGGCTACAGATGTATAGTGGACACTTACGTTCTTATCGTTCAAAAGTAAGTTTTTGTCTGTTTTCACCAAGGCTGAAGTTATTTAATTAAAATACTGTAAAGAACAGTAATATCATTAAATATTATTGCAATTTTTAAAGAACTGTTTTCTGTTTGAATACAAGCTATTTTAAAATTTTATTTATTATCGTGAAAAGCTGAATTTTCAGCAGCCATTACTCCAGTCTTCAGTGTCACTTGATCCTTCAAAAATAATTTCTTATTATTATCAATATTAGGTCCTCCAAAAACATTTACCTCCCCCACACTGTCGAACGGTAGTATATTTACATGCAAGATTCATATATCTAACTAAGCAGTTTTCAGTCAGTCAGTGATGTGGCTAAAGTGTGACATTAAGTAATCTTTTATCTTTTCAGTGAAATCTGGAAAAAGCTTTTCATTTAAAAACATTATTTTGCACAAACACTCCATATCGTCTCTTGATTTCATCTGTGTAATATACCCATACCTCAGAAAAAACTTGTAAATTTGTCAATTGTAATTGCTGAAAAAGAAATTGCACAAAATCAATGTATTCTTATATTATCTTTGTCAGAAGGTACATTAATCTCCTATTAGATGTGTCCTCATTGGTCTGATTTCCCATGAGATGAAACCATGCTTGGCCTGATCCAGCACTATTTCAAATGCAATCAGAGCACAAGCAGAGTACAGAATACAATATTACCCCATTTACCGACTCCAAGTGCTTGTGTAAGAAACCACAAACTGCCCAAGTTTTCTCCCTTGTCGCCTCAAAGCATCCTTGCAGTCTTGCAACGGAATGGCAGGGTCAGAATTCCCCATTATCTGGAGTCTATTCCAATTACTTACCCCATTATTGCAGAGAAAGACAAAGCGCGCAGGAAATGAGATAAATGTGCTGAAATTACAGCCTATGATTGGGCCTCCGCTCCCACTACCGACTGTGTCTGAATCCATTTGGGATGAAAAGGTTCTGTTGGGTGCTTCAAATATCAGTGCTGTTTTATTGTGTCTGCTATACTCAGGTGCTGAGAATAGATGCAGTGAGTGTGTATATGTGTGTATGCTCAAGTGTCTGTTCATATATGTGCTGAAGGGGCGCATGGGCCTCCCAAAACGGTTCCAGAGTTGAGCTGAACATCAAAATTTCTTTTTCAACCTAACATTAAGGCATGCACAGTACCCTGTAATTCAGTGTACTTTGACCTGGTTTCAATTTGAAGGCTGGTGTCTGCAAGTCATATTCTCTCAGAATGGAGCCCAAATTAAAACGGACAAGTGTAATGGACCAGCCTCCATCTGCGTCTCCTTTAAAACAGTAATTAGCTTCATGCTAATCAAAAGCATGCTAATGGTAGTGAAATACCAGGCTAGACCCAATAACTGATGCAGGCCTATCTGTAGACATCTCAAGATTCTGTGTTCTGTGTTGACACAGTGACATAATTGAAAAAGAAAGTAGCTGGTTAACTACAGATGTGCAAGCTATCGTCATATTTCATCTTCAGGCTAAAATCAGAAGTCTGGCCACACTGACTAAAACTCACTAACCCTCTGGAATCTGGGACTGGGATGGATCCATGTCAGGCCCAAGACCGCAAAGATCTGTATCTAAACTAAGACCAACAAACCAAGGTCAATGCTTTCAGTGTTGCCTCTAGTTGAGCTTTTACCTTTGGGACTAGTACATTTTAGGTCAAGATTCATGCAATCTGTAATTATATTAAAACTCATGTTTGTGTATTTTATTTTTTTAATGTGTAGGCAAGGAAATTTGTCTTTTTTGGCTTATCAACCAAAATGGCTTTGTATTTGTGCAGTACAGTCATGCAGGGATGGCAAATGGACAACATGCATTAGTAAAGTTCTTAGGTAATTTTCCAAATGAAATTTAAAAAATCATTTCCATCAACTTTCCTCAAAGCACAATAAAACACACGAAAACCCTGGAGCTCTTTTGGGTTCACAGTCTAAAAGTTGCAGTTGCCGAAACAGCATGAAACACTTATTGCATGAATAAATGCATTGTTTAATTACACTTGAATCAAGGCAACTGGAAATTATCTGAATGTGTATAACAGCATTTTAACTCTGTGTACTGTTTTCTTCGGTTATTAGGACCTTTCAAGTGAAACCTAAACTCAAACTTAAATTGCCCTTATTGCTTTTCTTGGACAGCAGAGAAGAAGTCAAGTCATTTAATTTGATTACCGGTAACAGGCTAAGGAAACAGATTTAAGTCATAGGAGGACAAGAGGACTATGTGTCACTACTCAGTTTTTAATTTGTGCCAACTCAAACCGTCACACTGCCTACTAACTGGGGACATGCCAGAGTGACCCAGAACTGTCTGTCATCACCCTTCTCAAAGATTTTTATCCACCTGTAATGCTGGACCACAAAAGGTGCCAATCTGTTTACTTTGGCACGGAAACAGCTTACAAAGACTCTTTCTGCATGTGCCTGCTGGCCAATTTGTTCTTCCTGGTCCTCAAAACTGATTGGCGTAGAGGTCTTTCCAATTATGAGGTATTCACCCAGTATCGCCACTGAAACGTTTCACCATTTGTAACACTGCGCTTGAAGCATTTCTCACAGCAAGTGTCATGGCGGACACCCAAATATAATTTTATAAATACTACTGTTGTTGTGTTACTGAATCTAGTTTTAAGAGTTTTTAAAGGTGAAAATGTAGTTCTTTAAATTTCAGGCTTGCAGTTTGTTAGATTGATCCTAGTTGAAAATTTGCTTCAGCGTTTTCAGATATGCGAGCTCCAGGGTGTCAATGGACGTTCAACACTCATAAAATCGTCAAGAGCAGCCTTATCTCGGCCAGGGGTGCGTTTCTCAAAAGCACCTACTGTCACAAGTTTCGTCATTACCAATAGAGTTCAATGGAACTTGTGACCATTGTTAGTAAACAATGCTTTTGGGAAACGCACCACTGATCTTCTAGAATTTGCTGCTAGCTCTGATGTCTCTATAGTTCTTGCAACATGAGTTATAATGAGGTATCATTTGTTTTGGATAAATCTAATGGGCAATCTTTGGTCTTATTAATATATTATTTGTTCCGGAGCAAATAATTTAGGCTGAGGGCAAAGTTTCATAACTTCATATTTTGACTGAATTGCTTAGTAACATTTATGATGGCTGTTGTTTGTTGTTTATTAAATATTATTGTTCAATAAATAATATTTTATATAAATAATATAAGTATTTAATTAATAATAGTATTTTGGTATTGAGAAATGTGAGTGTTTTCATTATGGTGATTTTAGTTACATTGCTACGCCAATAGATGGCTACAAGAGACCGACTTTTATATTGAAAGGGGCTGAAACAAGGTTGTAAACAGGACATTATTTTTACCTTCAACAACTCATTGTAAGACGCAACCAACAAGCGCATTGACAAATGTTATCATAGAAATCCCTTAACTATTGAAAGGATAGTACAACAAAGATATTGCTTTCATCTGAGGACATTTAAACTGATGTTTTATTCTGAATATGAGATTGGGCTAAAGGATAAATGCTGTATTAGACGCAGGTAACCACAGGTACCCATCTCTCTTTCATAATACTCTACTGTATATAATACAATAAGCTTTCAACGGAGCAACTCAACATTCCTTCCTCCTAGTTATAAAGTGACATTTTCGTATTAGTAACAGAGGCTTGGGCTCAGCTGTCAATTTAAGATTTGAGTTTGTGGCGGAAGGAAGTAGTTCACACAAAAATGTTTTTTTTTATATATAACGGCCAAATCACAGCCATGCTGATATAGAGCAATATCACACAGCTATGAGTATATACAGTTAAGAGAAATCTCTAAGCCTCAAAATGTTGTCTGTGTACACGTGTGAACACAATGTGTGTGTAAGACAATAATGGCAATTTCGCACATGTATCTTGGCTCCATGCTAGTCAAGGCTGTTTAGTGTATGATCAGAAATCATTATGATAACACACCTCCCAGATGCAGTGTTTAGCACAGTGATCCAGAAACAGACATTTCCACAGATAGTGGATTTCGGGGCTCATTTGTCTTCAAGGCTGTAGATAGAACAGTTCTGCTGAATCAAGCTCATCCCTCATGATAAAAGCTACATTCCTTGTTCCTATTTATCTCAAACCTACTAATTTTTCTCCTTTTCCTCCAGTCAGTCGCATTTATTTTTTGTCCTACTTCTCTTGCTTTTCTGTTCTTTCCAAATATCTCAGAACCCAGTCTCTATGAACTCATCTTACAAATATGTATTCAGTATGTTTAACGATTTTCTTCAGCAAGACTTTTGCCTTTGGAAACAAATATGGTTAAGACGGTCTTAAAAAAATAAAAATATTAATAAAATAAAATAATAGCCTACAATTCATTTAAATGTAATTTGTTAGAACTTGATGGGATGATGATATGATTAAAACACATGGCTTTATGCAGGCTAAGTCTATCTGACATTGGAACATGAGACGGGACTCAAAACTTTGTGTGGTCTTTGTGTGGTCTAATTGGCAGGAGAGAGGAGAGATAATCTGGAATTGCTTTTTTACAAATTGTTATGTGAAAATGCATGTGTGATTAATCTTGTCAAACTTTTACTAACTATAAATAAGATACTGGTCCAGGAGAAACCTCCAGGGTGACATTTAATTGCTTAGGAAGTTTTTTTTACTTTGCATCATTGGGGAGTGGGGGTTTTGGGCCTGAAGCCCTTGGCCATACAGCAGAGAAATCAACCAGAAAGTGTAACATGAAGGCCATATTTTTCACTGTTTGACTTGGCAGGGCAAGAGGAAGTAAACACCTACGCTATTAGGCCTTAGACCCCCCCCCCCCCCAGTTAGAGAATGAGAGACTGATGACCAAGGGAGTTTCCTGGAATGGGCGTGGTGAAAAAAACAGGACTAATAGGACCTTAAATTAAATAAAACATACAAGTGTATGTTTCTGCACTAAATAATTATAAATCCATGGTTGCGTATGAATTGTAGTGCACAACAGAGGTACTCTGTAAAAAATTGAACCTAAATTTATCTTAATTAGATTCAATAAATCACCTGTGTATGTTTTAAAACAAATGGATTAACGAGGCTGGCCGCTGACACAAAAAAAAAGCATCAACAGGTCAGGGATTTCTTACACCTATAGCCAGCTGAAATTATTCTGTAACGCCCTAGACCAGCAACCACCTCCATGCCACTAAAACTTAGCGCCCTTACATTCATGGATTTTAATAACTTCTCTGTGCCTTCAAAAACGACAAACAACCCCATTTAGTAGGTTTTGTACGCCTTTTGAATTACTAGGGAGTGCTAGGCCAGACCTCGTCGACTAAACGCACTAACCTGAACCTTACTCTCGTGTCAAGTCACTCCTCTGTAAACATGTCAGTATTAGTACAAATTGTGTGTCCCCTATACACACAAACCCATAACGGGTCGATAACAACCACCAGAGCACCCCAGCGAACCAGTCAAATAGTTTGGGGTTTCCCTAAGGATTTTTATGAGTCTGTTCTATGCTCTCACCCCAGTGCTTTATGTTGACATAGACAGTAAATGACAATATAAAACAGCAATATTGTTAAAAGTATTACAATTTAAAAAAAGTTTTTCTATTTTAGATATTTGAACATCTAGTTATTTTTGTTATTATTATTGTTGATGGCACCAAATCTGAATTTTCAGCAGCCATTTCTTCACATGATTTTGTGTCATATGATTCTTCAGAAATCATTCCAATATGCTGCATCCTTGCTGAATAAAATTACTGATTTTCTTCAAATAGTAATAGTAAACCATAATAAAATAGAAGTCATTAAAAATATTTATTTATTTCAAAAATAATATTTATTTAAAAAAAACTTTAAAAAAAACTTCTGAATGGTAATGTATTTAAACACAAATATGTCTTAATATGTTATGGAAATTTTGGGAAGTGATTTAACTTTATTAGAATAAGGAAAGTTTTTTTGCAGCATATAAAAAGGACAGAGGTACATATAGCTAAAATTATACAGTGCATATAAAAATATTACAGAAGAAATGAACTGCAAATAATTATGTGTCACCAACATGCCACTGTTGATGGGCTTATGTGGCATGTGTATGTCTGTGTGTGTTATAAATGAACAGCACCAATTATATCAATGAAAATCTACTGTGTGGACATGAAAGCCTCGCCTTTCCTATTTCCCAGAATAAACTTCATTCATTCTTAAAAGCGGGAGACTGGCTATGAACGGAAACTTAAACACAAAACCATATGCCTAGCACTCAAACTCACACACACACACATTGCAAGAAACTGCAGTGCTCTGAGAGCAAGAGAGCACCACACAGGCTATAATTCCCAGCATTCCAGAGTGAGCGTCCAAGCCACGCTGACGTCTGTGCGTCTGGGAGGAACGCTGCTATTTACCACCACAAACTTCCTCTGCCTGCACATCATTCAGAGAGGAAGATTTTTTATTTTGCCAGCAGAGTGGAAAAAAAGATGAGATAAGATGGAATGAATGTCATCTATTTAGGACCGCCTGCAAGTCAGCCTGGAAATGCCCCCTGTCTCCACCCTAATTCTGGTGCCAGCGTGCCTCACCACAACGGCTAATGGCTGTTCTCCTGCGTGAGTGTGTGTGAAAATTCCTCAGGGGTTCAGGGGTTATTGGACTGCGGGAGAGAGCTGTAATTATTGCAGTAGCAATGAGATCGTGGCCCCCTGTCTCTTAATCTAATGAGGACATCAGTGTCAGCAGTAATCAGCACACTAAAGACAGACAGCAACAGCCACGGGGAGGGGGCAACGCTGGAAATTCACAGTTTGATAGATGTCAACCAGAAAAGGAAATCAGAGCAAATGGGAAATTGCACTAAGCCAACTGTAGTATAAACAAACCGCAAGAGAAAGTAAAACAAGAGAGCAATTCTTAAAAAGGATCCGTTCAGACAGAAAAATGACCATTCTGTCAACATTTCACTCCAAACCTGTATGACTTTATTTCTTTTGAAGAACACAAAAGGAAATTTTTTTGAAGAACTGTTTTTGTCAGTATAAGTAGACGTCGAGCGTTTTTACTTGACTGGTCATTAGATACATAGAGCTTTTTTTGTTTTGTTTTAACTTATAATCTCGTCTACAGATGTTGTCAGATAACAAGGCACGCAGAGTCTTCCGGTTTGGAATGACATGAAGGTGAGTCAATTATAGAATTTTTATTTCTGGGTCAAGTATCTTATTTCAATTTTCTTCTGTATAATTGTTCATGTCTCTGTTTTATGTCCCAACTAATTGTACCCAAAACAGAAAAAATGGCAAAGATATATGGTTATATTGATCAAAGGTTAACTGACTAGTTTACACACACACACACACTGTCTTTGTGCCCACAGAATTCCACGGAAAACTCCACAGATTTCCGCAGAATTGGAACACCTGTCCTAGGGCACACATTTATTACATTTATTATCACACAAATTACATTTATAAAATTTAATTGAATTAAATTCAGTTTAAATTGTATTAATATTTCACAACATAACTGTACTTTTGATCAAATACATACAGCCTTGTATAACATTATTAGAGACTTCTTTCTTAATCAAATATCTGAGATATATACAAACTTATTGAATAGAGGGTGTTCTATGTACTATGAGGCACGTAACAACATAATGTGTTCCAATATTCCGAGAACCTATATGCTTATAACCCTGTAACTTGTTGGTCATTATATGGTAAGAGAGAGATTTAGAGAAAGTTAAAGACAAGTTTAATAGGAAGTTACGAATCATGGAATGAGGTGTGCGGGATGTTTTGGGCGTGGTGTCTGTGTACTGGTGTGTACCCAACTGCTATGGGGTGGGAATACAAAAACGGTCCAAAATGGCTCGGGAGGAAAGCAGGATCGTGAGGCCCATCAGACAATAATGATGGTATAATTCCTCGACTCACAGCCGTGGGACGTGTACACCTATTACAAACCATCCGTATAGACAGAACAGATATGATCAACAAACATGAGGCTGTCTTTCCTTGTGCTGGCCCATCTCAATCAAATGTGTAATTGGTCGTGTTCCTTATAACACTATACCAGAGTACCGCATCAAGACGTTTCAGATTTCCCTTTATCACTTCGAAAATTTTTTTTTTTTCCCCACCCGGCGGCTTGGTTTTTAGTTGACCGCCGCCATTTTTTGTGCAGATCTCGCTTGCTGTCTTGTCCAAGCGCGTTAAGTTTTGAGTTGAGGGAGTAAAGAAAAATGAACTCATTTTAAGGACGTCACAGTAGCGCGTTGCGTTTCATGAAAGTGTGTGATCAATACCTCCACACGCCACCACAGCCCATGGAGTGAATATACCCAGAATATTCGCCCTGTTCTTTTTCTGACTGGACTCTGTATTCATGCCTTCTTTGCTGCTCACTTCAGAACTCTAAATTGAACATCTTTGCTCAAAATTAGGGGAATACGGCTACGCCGCTGTGTACATATCTCTAGTAACCACCAGTCCAGCCAACAACGACCCCTGTTTATTAAATCCAGCTACACCACCAGCACGTAGTACTCTACCACAAAACTTTTTCCCAGCACATTATTCATCCTTGTTCGATTGGAAGTATAAGCGTTTAACAGAAAAGTTCTCCCCCACCCAGCAACGTTGACCGGCAGATCAAGAGCCGCCAACCCCAAAGCAGCAAGACCTTTCCTAGTTTGGCCTTAGCATGTTCTAAGTCGCCGGCTTACAGTTAGTCACTACTCTCTATACAATTAAAACACCATCAGTACCAGGGGCGGATGGCCAATTGTGTTACTGGAGAAGTCCCAGAACGGCACATCGGACCCCTGGCTGGTTCCTCATCAACAGGAAAAACGTGTACACCGATAAGGACATTGAACCCGGCCGACAAGGGAGCTATAATGCAATACAATCTTTTGCCCCTTAAAAAGAGCCAGCTAAAAGGAAAAAAACAGCGAACGTTTACAGCATGCATCCTTTGCCCGCTCTTCCCTCACATACCAGCTGAGCCCCTATAGCGTCCATCGCTAAACCTTTATCACTCCAGCCATGTCTGGCACGGACTATTCAATTCCATCACCTAAGCCAGACCCCACTCTCAATTCGACACGGGTTTACATTGAGAACTATGACTTACGAATGATAAATGAAGTAGCTATAAGGTGATCTAGTCTGCTTCACATGACGCCACACACCCACCACCACAACCAGAGCTGAGAGAGAGGAGAGACTATGAATACCAAATGACGATATCTGACTTTTCAGGTTTCTAGATTTAGGTCTCCTCAACAGTTTATTATTATGTCATATACATTTTTGCATTTTTCTCTTTTTATGTAGATTTCAAGTATTTTAGTTGCAATAATACATTTATTTCAATCCTCTGTTGAAAAAAAAAAAAAGTAACCATCACATAATTTGTAATGGTTTTACTGGTTATAATGAAAATTGTATTGGTTTTAATGGAAACTGTAATGGACCCTGTATTAGTTTCTACTGGTAATTGGTCACCTTCTATTGATGGCTTTTGTTAAAGCCACTAAATCTTAATGTAGGCTAATATGTCCCAAAGCACACTACAGGACCTTATTAATGTTTTTAATGGTTAAAAGTTGATGGTTTGTTATGTTTGTAATGGTATTTGTAGTGGAAAACATACCGCGAACACTTTGTGAGGTCTATTGCTTTTGTCGCGGGTCACTGGCTGTTTGGTGGCTGTGATTTGCCTCCAAGTGAATAGATGCTGTAAATTGTGAGATAGTAGCGGGATGTTTGTAGTTTCCCGGCGACCCGAGAAAATCCTAAGCCATCGGCCAACAAGCCTTCTTACTACCTATCAGAGACACCCTACTGATCTCCACACACCATCTCGTAAAATAATCTATCTTTCCATTACACAAAACTGTTATTATTGATACATTTAATGATTTTTCTTGACTCATCCATCAG
The DNA here is from genome assembly GCA_018155175.1 of Sinocyclocheilus anophthalmus. NCBI lineage: Eukaryota > Metazoa > Chordata > Actinopteri > Cypriniformes > Cyprinidae > Sinocyclocheilus > Sinocyclocheilus anophthalmus. The sequence continues at coordinate 61,642 of JADLZN010002478.1, read as the reverse complement.
ATTTTTTTTTCCACTGAGTGTGTTGCAGTGCATTCTGGGGTTGTCGTCTTTGTGAAGGAAACATGTGATACTAGTTGCCTACCTTTTGGAACAGCCTTGACCCCACCCCCCGTGCGGGACTTCACATCTATTACTGTATGATCCATAACTAGGCATCCTATGTCGGGACACTCCAGCAGCCACTTGGACCAACAGAGCAGTGATGTTACACATTTAATACCCATCCTGCCAACAATTATAAATGAGACCCACATTGTAGGTAAAAAACTTATACAGTATCAGAAGACAAGTTAAAAAGGCAGTGAAGGAATGCGACAGCAGTGGAAAGTAGAGCTCCCTCCAACTTGTTTCCTCATTACCAGCGTTTACATGACATTTCCAATGTGCTTTCTCCTAAACACACTGATAAGCAACCGCAGATGTAAACATGGTCTTTAGTTCAACTGAATCTCTTTCCAAAAAGTCACCAACAAATATCAGACTCCTGTTTTTTTTGGAATACACACCCGACACAAACATTCCAGAGTGCTTTCATTTTTTGTCCATCCTGATAGCAAGACCAGCTCTGACATGTCTGGTTTCTGCCCTTTACTGTTTGGCACGACTGTATAATCTATACTCATTCATTTATCTCTTGGATTCAATAGAAACATGCACAACGCACATTGACTGACACACAAATATTCACAAACCACTTCTGATAAACAGCACACCCTGCATTTGTAAGAATGAAATCACATACAAGTACTTACTTACTTTTTTTGGCCCCCTGGACTTCTTAAAACAACATGTTCATCAATCTTTAACCAGTGTCCAAAGCAACAGAATATGCTGCTCTAATGCGAAAATGTTGCCTGTTTTTCCCTTAAACTGTCAATCATAATCTTGACCAAAAATAACATAAATAACAAATTGCACCAGATCTAAAAAACATCTTGTGGTTTTGTACATTCATGTGATCTTAAAAAAAATAATAATTATGCAACATCTGAAAAAATGGACAAAAAAATTAAAAAATAAATAAGCAAAAAGAAATGGTTTAAACCTTATCTACCGCCCAAAAACATTCAAATGGTTGGGGTGGTAAAGAACCCCGGTTTTTAATGTTGTTGAACGTTTCGTATGTCACCAAGACTGCATTATTTGTATTCAAAAACAGTAATAGGGCTTAACTATCGTACACTGTGATTTAAAATAACAGTTTTCTATTTTAAAATTTAATTCATGATGGCAAAGTTGAATTTTCAGCAGCCATTACTCCAGTCTTCAGTAACAAATCCTTGAGAAATCATTTTTATATGCTGATTTAGTGCTTATTATTATCAATGTTGAAAACAAGCCGGCGCTTGTGGAACTTGTACTAATTTTTTTCGGAGTTGTGACGGAAGGAGCATTCAAAAGAACAGCATTTATTTGAAAAAGTAATCTTTTGTGACATAAATGTCTCAATGATAAATTCATTGTATGTTTGCTGATTTAAAAAAAAAAACTCTTAGTGACCCCAAACTTTTGAACAATAGAGCAATTCTTTTAGCAGTGTATCATGACATTTAGTCTTGTGTGCGTGTGTATATTGACCTCAGAACAATGATGCTGGACAGTCGCCTAAAGTCCCCCTCCCTCTTTCTCTTTGGTGGATCCAGCCTCTCCAGAGCAGGAGCAGCTTTGAAGAGAGGGCTGATGAAGTAGATAAGGCATGAGAAAGCTCTCTGGCTACTGGGCGACCAGACCAGCCTTGACATGCAGTGCGTAAGTATGTATGTGTATATTGTGTGGTTACTGACTAGATTAGAAGCAGCAGTTGCAGGAGATTCTTGTTTCCCCCAGAGCGTTTGGAGACACAAGACTTAGGCGACAGGAACCTCAGACCAACAGAGACCTTCTGTTACACACTCACTAAACCACTCTCTGCCATCCGATCTCCCGATAACACACTGACTCCCACACACATACACTCATGCTCTCACATACACATCAATGCCCAGAAAAGCCTCATGCAACTAATTCATTTCAAGTCTAATAAATGAGAATATGTAGATTTGATAACACTTCATATGAACTTTTATTAGCAATATTGACAAATATTACTAGCTGCTTTTTATATGTATATAGTTTATGTGTCCTGTCTTTTTTATACAGAACATTAGAGGCACAAATATGTGATATTCAACTGAATGATATTTAACATTACACCAACTGTATTCACTTAAGTGTAGTTTTGTTTTTCAATTATTAACTCATGGTCACACTTTATTTTAAGGTCACTTATTAACAAACCATTAACTACAACTTTTGCCTCAATAAACTCCTAATTTACTGCTTATTAGTAGTTAGTAAGGTAGTTGGTAAATTTAGGTATTGGGTAGGATCAGGGATGAAGAATATGGTCGTGCAGAATATGTATTTTATAAACAGCCAATATGTTAATAATAGGCATGCTATAAGCAAGTTTATAGTGAGAATTTGGTCCCTGTGCTAAAGTGTTACCTAACTCATTTTAATAACCAAAAGCATATTTAGTCATATCCCACAACAATTGCACACAAACAAACATTTTTCTTATTTCCTAAAACTACAAACCAAAATTTAGTCCCAAACAAACTTTTTAGTCCCAAGTTAAAGAACAATCAGGATTTTCAAATGATTTTATATCCCCCACTGGCAACATTTTGGTGTGGAAACAATTTGTACCCAGAAATTGCTAGTAAATTTCCCAATTCAAATTATGACATAAAAGAAAATGTGAAATAGCATTTTCTATTTTAGAACATACTTCAACAGTCTTTGTTTCATTGACTTTGTTTTTGTATTTTGAAAATTTTGGAAAATAAAACCACTCATATAGTATTTATCATCACAGAGGTTAAGCACCTTTTAAAGAGTCATTACATTATATAAAGCTTGAGTGTTCGTTATTTAATGTAGATTAAGAAAAATAATTTCTTGGTTTGAATGTACATTTTCTACTCATCTGCTGTGCTACATATGCAGTTTGTTGATGTGTTCTGTTTGAATTTTTTTTTAAAGTTATTATTTTAAACAGTTAACTTTTTGTATATTGTATTGTAAGTATGAGGGATGTAGTACATGTTGTGTATGTTTGCTGCTGTTGGAGGAGGCGGGACCGTGTGCATGTGTGATAGTCGGGGCTTTTGGGAGCACTATACATGTCTGGATATCGTTTGGATTGAAGTCTAAATATTTACATGACCCGGGTTCATTAGCTGAAATGGAAGCTTTTCCTTAAACCACACAAAATGTCCATCCATTAGTACGGAAAAGCACTTAAAGCAAAGTGCTCTTTTTTTACACATGTGCGCACACACATTCTTTGTCTATCTTTTTGTAAAAGGCTATTTTGTGGGGCCACCCTTTGCACAGCTGTCAACTGTCTTTAAACTGAGTTCAGAATACAATTTATGTATGTATAATTCAAGACCTAAAGGTTCATAGACCTTCTTCAGTATCACATTTATCACCCTAAAACATTCATTAAAATGAAAGATAAGCCTACGAACCAATGTATAATCAAGAACAATTAACCACGAGCTCTTGTTTTCCCATATTCTGGTGAATTTGAACATTGAATTTAAGCAGATTTAACATGGCATAAGGCAGTTGGCAAACTCATCTGATTGGTCAGTTATAAAAAAGAAATATGAGAACTGGGAAAGTACAGTAGGTTGATGGAAAACCTATTGGTGTTTCATGTGGACAACAGCTGAGTGAGTGCATGAAACACATTAGCGGGAGAGAGAGAGAAAGAGGGAGGAAAAGTGAGCAGGAGGGAGCTACTCCCCAACAATAAGAATTAATTTATAGACTCTGATTATTGAAAAGGAGCCAGGATTGTTCTGGAGAGGAGTCAGTCTGGCTTAATGGATGTGTATGTGTGTTGAGTTCTTCATCATATAGCACTGAATGCAATCAAGACATGCCAGCTTGCTTTTTATTATGCTGTTCTAACTTTCTCACACCCACAGGTAACTTCTCACACAGAGTGCACTTGTTAGATAAACATGTTATCTGATTCATGACTGATTGCGACTGACTATTACGCTAACATATGTTGTGTATGCTTCGAACAAAAGATTTGAGTTGACTTTTAAACAATGTCTTGAACAAACAAATCGTGTATCCTCCCTGGCTGAATGTTTGAGTCATTGTTTGGAGTAGTTTTATCTCAGATTGAATCTGTTTACATTTGATTCATACACACATGTAATATTTACCAATGTTGCATGTAGGTCAGATTGACTTTTAAAGGATTTGAGTAAACGATACACGTGTAATACATTCATATGTCTGTATATCTTTGGAATAAAAAAATGAATTTCCGTAATAGTCATTCACAAATGTTATCTTCCTGTAAATCTGCCCCTGAATTAAGTAATGGAACCTGTATTGGCATTTGGATCTAAACTAAAATGGTGCAAAGTATGAAAGAAAACGATCTCTCTCTCTCTCCTTATTAAATTATCTTTGACATTAGCATTTGGCTAATCTCTTATATCTGAAGACATCTCGTCAATGGGTCTCTTTATCTTTAGTACAGTTTCATGGGCCAACACTGATCACTGGTTAATCATATTTTACTGACTGCTGTATCACAGTCTGTCTGTCTTAATCTAATATGCCTGGAGCCAGCACTCAACAAAAGCCTGTCAATAAGTCCCTCTTCTTTCTCTTCTGCTTTACAGCCATTACAGAAAAAATCAGGCCAGCTAGGCTTAAATATGCTGTCCAAAGCACTTTTAGAAATGAGGCAGGAGTCACACAGGAATTACAACTGCTGCCCGATGTAATTCATTTAATCCATTTAAAAATAAGTTTTAGCTGCTAGGGCCCTGTTGCTTTTGGTGTGGGTTTTCTATAACTGTGTCATGAATGGTGAAAAAGACCTTATATATTTTATAATATTTTTATATTATTTTTTAAATATTATCTATATTATATGTGTGGTATAGAATATGCCAATTTTATAATATAATACAAAATAATCGAATATTATAATAGTGTTGGTGTGGAAAACCTCTCTTTTCCACTCTTTTTGCACTGTATAGTTCACAAATAAACTACAAATAAATGGCAAGGGAACACAAATGAAGTCGTGGAACTACAAGACATTTTATATCTATAGATATTATATATATATCTATCTATCTCATATATTATAGATGGGTTTGTCATGTTATTGTATAATGGGTGTATAAACAAGGACACCAGGCTAATGTTTTACTTATGCACTTTACTGTGCAGAAGTAGGCTGAAGTCAACTAAAGATTATAAGTATATGGATTGGCTTAGTGGAACTAATGGCAAGTATACTTCGGGTACACTTTATCTTGCATTTAAAGACATTTACATTTTATATATATATATATCTATATATATATAAATATATATATATATTATATATATATATATATATATATATATATAAGATTAGAGACATAATTATATATGTATATATAATGGATGTAGTATTATATAGTATCCTATAGAAAACATACCATCCTTAAATAGTGTTAATACAACACATTTTAGACATAATATTAAGAAATGTGCATAGTGCAATAAAGAAATCCTCCAAATAAGTGTAATTATAATTTTACATCATGACTTAAGTGATATCTCAATAAATAGGTTAATGGATCTGAAGTATACTTAGTATGAAATAAATGCATTTTAAATAAATTATGGCATAGTTTTTTTAGGGTATACAGTATATGAATTATGGAATTAATTAGTACTTGTTAAGAATTAGTTTCTTGTTAAGAAAAAAATTGTAGAAATAAGTTTAAACAGACCTTTGATAGCACTTTTTCCTTGTCAAAAATTAGGTTTGACTATAAATTTCTAATTCAAATGTTTTTTGTGATATGATCCCTTTATCTAAGTCCCTCCACCTAAGTCTTTAAAATACTCATTTTGAAACTGATGTTAGATGTGACTGAGGAAAGAGCCACATGAGAGAAGAATGTTTTATTGTTTAGCTTGAAGACACACACCCTTGTTTGTCTTCCTGCAATCACACAGGAGGAATTTACAAGAGTTATCAATCGATTATGGGCAGGGGACAAGAGATACACAGAGCTATATAATGCAGATAAAAATGCACACACAAAACATAATCTGGAGTTGTATATAGTCAGCTGCAAGTTTCAAATGACTTGACCCAAGCAGTAAAAGATAATGTATGGTGGGATATAACTGAAATAGTGAAACGCGAAAGCCAAACCACTGTCAGAGTGATGAAACAAATTCAATGTAAAAATTACTTCAAGCTCTGTGATTCTAAGATAAGAATTTTATAAACCATTGCTGAAAGCAACTACAACAAACGATGCCTTACTGAGTCAATTTAAAACACCCCCTCATGCTTTTTTCGCCCTCCATCATCACCTTTTCAAGCTAGCTTAGTCTCCCTCCAGATCAAATAGGTTGGTTGGTCAATAGTAAACACTTCCATCCAGTGACAGAGAGTTCAACTGAAGGGAAAGTGGTCTGTTTTCATGCCGGACAAAAGAAATGATCACTGGGTTTTTACACAGTAATGAAGTGTCACTCATCACATGCTTCATTACTTTAAAGGAGCGGCACAATAGAGTATGTGATATGGATCCCAAAAATGTGAAACACAGAGGCCAACTGCTGCAAGTTTTTTTTTTTTTTTTGTGAAATAATCTATTATAATGTTGAGGTGTAATTATAATATAACTTTTCCTCATAATTTCAGAAAGTCATCTCACTTTACTCAAAGGATGGATTAGAATGGAGAGAGTCGGTTGACATGGGAACTAGAGCTTGAAAAAGTTTGTCCGCTGTAAATAAGTAAACTGATAGCCTCACAAATATCGAGGTATACTGTATGTGGTTGCAAAAATGGCAAATATAACGATTCTGTATTTCTTAGCAAGGCACGTTTAATAAACCAGGAAAAAACAGAAACAGAAAAACAAGCAGAAAAAACAAGAAAGAGACGAGACAAAGTGTGGGGGTGGGTGGGGGGGAGGGGGGGGGGGGGGGGTCAGTAGGAACATGAGGGACAGAGAGGCGCAGAGGGGAGAGACAGTCTATTGATGTCGTCCACAGTGAGAGATAAGGGTCCCTCTCACACATGATTTATTGAGGGAAATATCAGAAAGTGGCGCCAGTAGACACGGCAAAAAATCAGTCAATGATATATGCTGCTCTATTCATCATCCACACTGAATAATAACAGGTACACATGGCACTGTATTTTTGTAATTTTTTATAAAAAATTTATCTGGCCATACAATATAGGGTACCTTTAGGACTATCGAGAGAAAAAAGTTGTGAGATGATTATGGTTTTATTGTAAGGATATAATCAATACAAAACTGTGCCGACTTCACAATTCAAACAATGCTTCTAATCAGTCTTTTTGTCTTGTTTGCAGAAAAATGAAAATCCCTAAAACACTATGAGGGGGGGGGGGGGGATTTGATATACTTTTATTATTTATTTAGAAGCAATTTAGAAGCAAAATTATGTAAGAAGTTGAGTTTTTTATAGGCATTCTGAATTATTTTAATTATCTTTATAGTAGTAAGGGGGATGGGGGAGTGACAAAAAATCTGAAATGGGCGGAGGAACATTTTAATTAATGCTTTTTGCGTTCTCTCATAAAGTTTGTTTTGCCCTGAGAAACTTAGATTTTTCTCACAAAGAAATTGCAATCTGGTACAAAAGTATGGCCTTGTCCACCAAATTTGTGCTCTCCACCACAATTCCTGCCTTTTCTCTTGTGTGGTTGGTGTTTTTAAAAATGTAAGGTATTGTAATAGATATATTATATTTAAATTTATAATCAGATAATATTATAACATAATAATAAAATAAAATGACCAGTGTGATAAGAAAAAAATTTGTCTGAGTCTTTCAGTTTACTTCTCAAATAAATGTATCTTGATTTAAGGATATTTAGATCATTTTTACTGGAAAACAAAACAAAAATAATGATTAAGAAAATTATTTGAAAAATTTGGGAAAGTAGGTGTCTGCATTAGTATCTTCAAATAATGAACTTATAGATTTATACACTGAAATCAGACATAAGCCAAACAGATGGAGACAGTCCCTCGCTGTGAATCAAGAAACAGTGATATTGAGATTCCTGATCCTCTAAACAAAGTCAGGTTTATTGGGTATAGATTTCGGTGCTGTTTCCTCTCTAGACCTCCTGCCCAAATCAATTAAACACACATACAGGTTCCCAAGTCGATGGAGGTATAGGGAGTTTTATCCATGAGTCAATGTCTGTGTCTCCATCTCCTCAGCAGCCCCATTTTTATTAGACCGAGGCAGGTGTGTGTGCCTGTGTTCGTGGGGGTTTATATGACAACACTTTCCCATGTTCATATCCTACAGTAATTATTGATAAGACAATGGCTTGACTCACCCCGACTGGATCAATGAGACCATATGCTTCTGGAGGGGAGGATAGTGTGAACAGCATTATGTGAGAGAAAGAGAAGAGAGATGGCAGTTTAGTAGCTTTTACTAAAATGTGCTTTTTTAAAGAATATTAGTACTTACAGTGACACAGCCACAAGTCATAAACAATTTCCATACTAACATGATTTTATTTAAAAAAACACCTCCCTTTTCTCTGTAAAGGTTTGTACTTTGCCATAAACCTCTATAGAGGTAAACAGGAGACTACAAATATATATTTAAAAAAATAGAAAGAGAGAGACTGATAATGGCAATCAGAATTGAGACTAATGCAATGCTGATGATTGTTGAAATGCGTCATCACAGTTTGTGAAGAGGGTCCATACACACGTTTTAACAGAAGAATTACTGTGCTTTCACAAAACTATAAGCTTCACATTTATGCCAAGTACTGTCATGAAACTCTAGATGGCACCGCCTGATGGTTCGTTAATGCAAATTGCTGATATTCACAGCGTTTAAACTTGGCACAAATTGATTGTTTCATGCTACATACACAGCCAATGAGCTTGCTGTTAGCGTTCACTAGTTCCTCTGAAACCCTCCACCTCCCCAGCTCCACCTGTATAGATCTGCTACGGGTTATTATACATGCTACTTGTGCAGCAGCAGTGTGTCTTAAAGGGGTCATATGATGCTTTTTTAAAGATCATTATTTGGTGTATTTGGTGTAACAGAATATGTTGACATGTTTTAAAGTTCAAAAAACATTTAAAACATCCATTAATATTATTATTTTTCAAATACTGTACATTGTTGTAGGTCCTCTATGCCCCGCCTCTCTCAAACGCTTCGTTTTCTATAAAGCCCCCTCCTTTGACAAGCGCAGCTGCTCTGATTGGCCAGAGACACAGTGCTTGTGATTGCCGCAAACACCGCAAACACTCATCGACAAAATGTAACGCCCATTACCATCCACCATCGCGAGTTCATCTTTCAAATACAACACCGATACCGCAGAAAGCCCAGCCACACGAAACAGAGCCGCGAACAGAGTAAGCAGTGAACACCCACGACAACAAGTCGATGCCAAGCCGACATGGTATGTGTTTGCCGTCCACAAGCCACGGTAAGACAGCGACTCCACTTTGATGTGCACGCGCTCTCTCTCTCTCTCTATCTCTCTCTCGCACGCTCTCTCTCTCTCTCTCGCTCTCTTTTTCTCTCTCTCTCTCTCTCTCTGTCTCTCTCTCTCTCGCTCTCTCTCTCTCTCTCTCTCAACCCACACACACACAACATGATGCGCCCCAAAAACTCCGCATTTGAACAGTCACAATGCAAATATTAAAGTATAGCAAAAATAGTAGTGATTCGAGAGCCAGAGTCATAGCAAAGTAAGACTTTATCTCTCCTAGGTTCACGAAACGGTCGTCCATTAAAATGCATTGCTGTTCTGTTGTAATCTTAAAGATTTCTAAATGCATCTTCTTCTGGAAGGCCAAATAAAGTGCTTGTGCTTTCGCACTGAAACACACAGCGTCTTCCTGACATGACTGCTTCAACACTAACTGAGGTTACTAAAACCACGCCTTCTTTCTTTGCATCAACATTTGGGCAACATTATGCAAATCTTCCCACATAGTGAAGTAGATAGGGTAGATCTGTGGGGTTGGGGGTGTGGTGAGAAAAATAGCCGTTTTAGGGGGGCGTGTCAGAGTCTTAACTTTTATAAAGAATATCTCTTTTTGATACTTTAGTCTTTGCAACTTCAGAGATCTTATCTCTGCACAATCAGCTTGTAACACTCCAAAGAGAAAGGAAAACTTGAAATCGCATCATACGACCCCTTTAAATACTCACAGCACCGTATCGGCTTATGTGTTGGCAGTAGCAAGTTCCTGTACTTGCTTGCAGCAGCAGCAGTAATCTACAACAACAGCAATAACTAACAGCAGCAGCAGTATAGCAGATCTATTCCGCCAAGACCAAATACATTAACATTGTCATATCCATTACCATGCCAAAATCTTCTGAGAGTTGTCATGACAGAACTACTTTTAAACCTTCCCAAAAATCTTAATTAACTTTCATTCCAATTGTTTTTGTGGTAATCAACATTATGCCACAAATGCTGTTGATTAAGCTTAGTAGTGACAGAGTTTTGCTCTGTATTGTGACATACATGCGAATGTAGTGGTTTATTGGAAAAGAAAAATGTCTGTTCAATGACAGTAAGATTAATTTTGCACTGGGTGAGGCCTTGCTCTCACTTTCTGACAAAAACACATATTATAGAAGTAACCAACCACTTAATGTCATGGGACAGAAGATGTTGAGGCATGACAGCTTCAATTTAAGTAGTCCTCATCTGACCAGTTCAAAGCACAGCCCTTCATTATCTATGTCTGGTGCCGACAGCTTCAAAGCGACTCTTCAGACGGTGTAACATGTTCTAATCGCACATGTTAAGTTTGGTTACTGGCCGGCCACTGTAGCAGTAGCAAACAACATATCATGAAAATGTCTCTGTGGTTTAGCTTTTTCTCCTCTGTTTTGTAGTTGTGAGATTCATGAAGAAGCTGTGGGCTGGGAGAACAGAACACCCCCTACTCATTCAGTCAGAGAGACTACTTGGCGTCTGTTATAATGCTGATGTTGTGTGTTAAAGTCCCATGAAATTACTAGACAAGTACACTTTTCTGTTCTGTATTGAAACAGAACATTTCAGTGAAACAAAAGGAGTCAAAAATCACCAATATAGACTTTTGTTACTTCACAACCATGAAACTACTTGCTAGTCAGTGGCATTGGGGTATAGACATTAAGAGCATTCACATGCACTTTGAAAATGTGATTTTAGTTGTACTAAATCATATGCTTTTTTAATAATTCATTAATTATAATTTTAATTTATGCATTTAGCGGATGCTTTTATCCAAAGCGACGTACAGTGCATTCAGGCTATACATTTTATACCAGTATGTATGTTCCCTAGGAATCAAACCCCCGACATTTTGCATTGCTAACGCAATGCTCTACCACTGAGCCACAGGAACATAAAATGTTTTTTAAAATGTCATTCAAACACTTTAGACCTATTAAATGAGTAAATTTTCTGAAAGTTGGAACAACCGACAGGTTATGGTCTTGAATAATGAGAGCATTCTTATTTATTGGTTGAAGTGCCTTTTTAGAGGGTTTTGGCGGTCCTGACCTCTCAACTGTGAGACTGTCTATGGATGCCTGAGGCTGAGGTGTTCTGGGTTCATTATGACAAAGCCTTTGTGTCAAAATCCCGTGTTAATCCAAGCATCCATTTTCCTCTCAGACTTAAATCTGATTGAAGTGTGACAGAAAAATAGTTTTGGCCCTTTTCTGAGCTCCAGGAGTCTTTTGAAAACTTTTGACTCAAGTTTTATTTTTAGAAGTTAATTTCTGTATAGGTGTACTACTGTACACAGTAGAGCAGTGGGTCTTGAACTTTTTGACTCAAAGGCCACTCATTGTCCTCAACAATATTAAAAGGCCTAATGACTTCTCCAGTTTTTTGTGATTTACTAAGCTTTAAGGATACAATTTTTTTAATGTATTTACTCACAATCGCTACCCAATCAAATATTTCAGAGCTGGCAACTAGAAAAATATGAATAATAAAAACACCCATGGTGTTATAAGATTTTACTCATTTATATGACTACTCCATGTGTATAAACCACACTTAAAAATTAGGATTAGTGAATTTCAAGTCAGCCGGCGAACTAATTAAATATCCTTAGTTGTTTTTGTTTGCTTTGCGCCCCTAGGGGCTGGTCCCTTGGTTGAAACTATGCTGTTGAGCTATGGCTACTCAAAACAAAACAAAAAAAAACGTTACCAAAGAAATTACGGTTACACTTTACTTGAAGGGGTGTGCATAAGACTGACATGACACCTTCATAATCATGCATGACACCTACATAATCATGACATGACACATGTCATGAATATGAAGGTTTTTTTATGCATGTTTATGACAACTGTCATTAAGTGTCATTTGCTCAGTTATGCCATTTTTAATGCAAAGATGACATTGTTGAGCTGTCTTGTTATGGGCTATGGTTTTGGTAAGGGTTTGGGGTAGGTTAGGTTAGGGTTAGGTTCAAATATGTCATATTTGCATTTAAAAAGACAAACTGAGCGAATACACTTAATGACAGTTTGTCATAAACTTGCATAAAACCTCCTTCATATTCATGACATGTGTCATGTCATGATTATGAAGGCGTCATGTTAGTCTTATGCACACCTCTTCAAGTAAAGTGTTACCGAATTACCTATTAAACAATGTTTTTACAGGCTTAAATTACTTAAAATTAAAGTAATAAAAAAAAAATCATAAATCAGCACAAAATGTAAAAGGTATCAGACCATTGTTTTAGCCAACAAATAATGTGATTAGTACATAATAAAAAATGCATAACATTTATGCATGCTCTTATTAGTTACTAGACCATCTAGGTACTGTGATAGAGCCCTTGTGACAACCAGCCCCAGAGTAGATTGTCTCAGAGAGAAAGAGAGACAGAGCTCGTGTAAGTTCAGCAGAGGGAGCTCTTTCTATCGTGTGGGAAAGAAAGTGAGAGAGAGAAAAAGAGAGAGGGTTGATTCTCTCTTCACAACCTGTGTTTCTCCCACAGTCTTCACACAAGCTCCTTGGGCTCCGAACAACGTTTGGCCAACCTCTCGCTTAATATGTAAAGCATACATCCTCTTCAGAACACTTCAAAATGACACATACAGGTGGCCAGATTCATCAAAAGTAATGGTCTCATTGTAGGCTGGTGTGGTCGCTTTTTCCCCTCCCCCTCTGTCTTTTTCATTTGCTTCTGTCATTCATAGAGGGCCTTGGGTCAAAGCTAAGTGCTATGCTGCTATTAGCAGAAACTGGAGAGAATCCAGGGTGAAGAAATCTGATCTTACTAGTTTCTGGATTTTGGGAAAACATCATTTGTCTTGTTGTTTGAATGGGTAGCAGGGGGGGGGAAATTAAACCACAAGGACCAACATACATTCAGTCAAGACTAAAAAGAGGACAGAAGAAAGAAACTGAAAAAGAATGCAATAATGGTGGGTTATTAAAAAAAACGATAACAAAATGCTTTTGTTCCCCATTTTTCCCTGATACATGCTTCTTATTCTTTATTATTACCCACAATGCACCATCGTTTACCGCTTTCCCCCTCTGTTCCTCCACTCTGCTTTTGTCCAGCTATCAGACAGAATTAAAAACTACAGGAGCAACAAACTCGAGCTGACATGACCTGATGAGGGCCACGGTGGGGTGATGGGAAGGGGGGCCGTGGTGGTTAGAAGAGAGCTGGGCTGAGTGATTCACTCAAGTCATGTGACACCCTAGCCCAGTCTGCAATCAGCAACAGAATGTAACAAAGAACAAAACGCTTCATTCCCCCTTCCTCTCTTTTCTTCTCCATTGCTATTGTGCTGATATTTTTGTATGTATGAGAAATAACTGACGCATTTCTCCCATTTTGTTTTACAGGTTAAGGTCAAAGGGGAGGCATCCTGTCTATTAAGCATCCATGATCCTCACCTCCTTCCTAAATGCTCTGTGGCCCACAAGGTGTTAGCACTGGCTAAATGGAGTGGGAAGGAGAAAAATAATTGTTATGGGGTGACAGGAGGAAAGTTGGCACAGTCAGACTCAGTTAGGGATTTTAGGGACAGTTAACTAAACAACAGATTTGTAGATTAATGTGTCACAAATGTTCTTCTATGTACTCTGCTATCTAGAGACTATGACTGTATAAGAAAACCCCTATACCTTCATTCACTTTTCCTAACATTACTCCGCCAATATGGTCCACTGAAAGGATGAATGAAAATGAGTAAGTGAATTTGGACACAGAGTGAGCTGATGTCGGGACAAATTGAGCCCTCAATCAACATCGGGTTTTCATCAACTATCAGTTAATAGTTACTATACCAAGTACACACAAACAATGTTTTTATAACTGAAATAATTGGATAATTAACACTTAATTTAACATGTAATTACATTAAAGATTGTAAATACATGTAAGGTAAGCGCAAATGTGTGGTGTACTATAAACCAATATATATCAGGCTAATCTGGTATCTGTATGCTATGCTAGTACATAAGCTAACTAAAAGACATTAATTGTCTTTATAACAGTTCAAACTATCATGATTTTGTAGGAATTGTGATCAGGTGGTAAAGAGAGTGAAGAGATTTTTTTTCTTGCTGCATGGAAGCATTTTTTTACTTCCTCTTTGCTGTCGCCATTAGCTTTATCATGTTAGCTAATTTAATAACCTATGCATTGTTATTTACTTTCGTAGTGCAAAATTGAAATATACTGAATACTGAAACAGCTGTTAATGTTGTAACTTAATTTTGTGTCTAAATGTAAATTACTTCATTTTAACCAGGTTTATTGAACAGTTTTATAAAAGCAATCACACTGCTGGTCTGAATGCCACTATCTGAAAGAGACAGATCTAGCTTCATTTGAGAACTTACACATTCTAAAACACGCAATAATGTCAGTTTATCTTTCAGATAAATGCTGAACTGTCAAGCACCTCTGTGTGTGTGTGTTTGTTGGGGAAGTGTTCAGTTAGGCAGTTCAACAGGCAGACACAGCACAGCTGTAGTTGATTTGAACTGTAGCCCTGACAGCTTTAATGAGAAACTTTATAGCCAACACCGATCTCCTGCCCTACTCATACTATTAAACACACACACACATGCATCTACATAAGCACACTTTGTGTGTTTACATCACGATTAAACCTCAATGCTAGAAGGATCAAATACATTTTAATCACAGTGAAAATTACAACAGAGAATCCACAATAAAGTAAATCCTGTTAATAGTTTGGGCATTTAATGTGCCAAACAACATTTGGTAGTGTTTCATTTCCTCACAGTAGTTTAATCAGCAGAATTGATTGGGTTCATTGGGATTATAGTTCAGTCATTCATTACATTCAAGGTAAAGAGCTCAGCTCACATGCATACTGTGTGCAATTCAAGCTGGTCCATCCCTCAACAACCATCCCTCCATTCCACTCCCGTTATCTCGTTCTCTCCCTCCTCTGTCCGTCTGTGCCATTCCCAGGTCAGTCTAGCCCAGGCCTCTGTGTCTGTCTGAAGTCTGGGGGCAGAGTCTGATCAGAGGCTTTCAGCAGAGGCCTCTGTGCACATGAAGCTAATCTGAGTGGGTCATCTCACCCCCGCTCATGGTCTTTTATTCAGAAGACGCAGTCTCTCTCAGGTGCCCCATCTTCATCTTTAGGTTTTATCTATACGTATACGCAACATAGCAGTGCATCCCATACTGGCATTTACAAAGGTCAGATTGAATCTGTTCAGTAAATGGAAACATTCGATGTAGCTTGTGGATAATGCACCATGAAGGTATTCAGAATGTGTTATAATGCACTTTAAAATCCATTATATAATGCTAGTGTAAGTATAAACAAATTTATAATGCATTATAATACTTACCTGTTTATGGCAACTCCTTTAAAGAGCATAATGCACTGTAATGTGTGGAATGGTGAACAAATTTTGCCATTGGCAGGTAAATTGAGAAAAATGTCTGGCCATAAAATTGAATTTGACACTCTTTAGTATTACAAAGGCCTGCTTCAGGCAAAATCACAAAACTCCTGCTTTTGCGTTCTACATTTGTGATGTTTTAACATTTTATCGGACTGTAATATTTCTACTCTGAGAAAATTGTTTTATTCTGTTGATACATTTGAGAAGGTTTTTAATCAAGTTAATTCAAATATAGTTTTAGGATTTTTAGGAAATACCTGTTTTGTAAAATCCCATTAAATTTCTGTTTTTACATTTTATAACTGAAGTACTGTGAAGTGGATAATTGAAAAATTATTAAAGAAAATGAATCCACAACCAAGTGGTTTAATCCAAGTCTTGTTAAGAAATATAATTGCTTTATATGATGAACAGATTTAATTTAGTATTTTATTCATGTATAAACACACATGGAGTGCATCACATATGCGAAACATGGAAACTTGTGTGTGCATCACGTGCTAGAACAAACCTCATTGGTTCTCGCACATCACACATGCATGTTTAAGCTTAAAATAAACCTTTTCATCAAATAAAGTGATCACAAGACTTGGATTAAATGGCTTGATTCATGTGGATTTTTTTACGACAATCTTTATAACCTTCACGTTTTGTTGAACAAAAACTTGAAGGTGAGTTTTTCATTTTTGGGTGAACTATCCCTTTAATGCATTAACAGTATTTTTGTAATGCATTATAAGTAGGCTCAATAGAAAATGTTATGCCGCAAAACTCTTGCTTTGGATTACTCTAAAAAAAGACAATGACTAGAGACACAATGATGTCAAATCCATGCTTTTAAAAGTCGAAGGGTCATCCGATCTTTATGAGGAGGAACATAGGTCAAGAAGAATGGGCCAGTGTGTGTGATAGTGATTCAGTTAGGTAGCACGTCCTTTGGCCTCATTAGATGGTTAACTCAGTGCTCATTCAGGTGTAGTGTGAGTGAGGAGTGTGTGTGTGTATTCAGTGTAGTTCAGTGGACACGTCCTTTGGCCCCATTAGATGGTTAACGCACTGCTCATTCAGCCGTGTGAAACAGGACACACACAAGAAAGCCAAGCAGAGTAGCCATGTGTACGATTGTCTGTGCGTATGTGTTTTGTCATTTATGAACATTTGTAAACTTGCACATAAGAGATATGGAGATGAAATAAAAAACAAAAAGAGTGTGAGTGAAGTAAAATACACTACTCTTTCTTCCCATCCTCGATTTTTCGATATGGCTTTTTCCTCTTCCTCCCTCAGCTTTTCCTCTTTCTCTCTTCCTCATTCGCTCCCTGTCTCCTCTCGTCTACATTAACAGCATGTGGCATTTCTGACTGTTACGGCTTGCTAATTATGGCTGTTTCGTTACTGTGTTCTCCAGAACAATTGGATGATTGTTGAGTGCAAAGATTCAAAAGACAAGCACTGGCCTCTCTCTTTTTTGTCTTTCTCTCTCTCTCCAGCTTTCTTCCCCTCTGACGCTCTTTCTCGCCCCCTTATTCACATTTGCTCTTGTTATACAAGAGTTGTGAAAGCACTTGTGTAGTGAATTGTGTAAAATGCTGGATGCCGAGTTTGGTCTTGACTTTTCTGGCACAAATGCTTGTTTTCTAGCAGTGGTTTTTGTATATTGCTTCAAAACCCCTTTAATTAGTCTAGCCTTCAAATTAAAATTTTATTATCTTTTTTTTTATCATTGGTGGATGCATAAATTAAAACAGATAGGGTCAACTATGTAATGCAGGTAGACTGACAGACAAGAGTTCACTTGGGGAAAGTTTATATTCATTTATATTGGGTTGACATTTATTTTTAAAAAACCATTAAAATCAACATAAGTTGGACAATGTGCTTTACAACAATAACTTTAAAATCTAAGATAGTAATTACACCAATAATAACAATCAATAAATATACATTCCTAACATATAAATAAAGAATAATTCATTTGTAATGTGCGAATTTATAAAATAAACAAAATGAAATAATAGTAAAAATTTTGTACGCAACATTTTGCATTTTTTGCTGTTTTCTTGTAGATTTATCTGAAAATCTTATGATATTCTGTTTAATAGCTATTAATTAAACCCACCTTGAATATGAAAGTGTGACAGCCAGCCCCACTGTTTTATTAATTGCCCCAGAAATAAATCTTTCTTTTTGTGTGTGTGTGTTAGTGCATACAGACCTTATCTGTAAGTAAAGTGTGTGATAGCGTGGGGGTCATTCCCACATCAACTGCTGTCTTTTTCCCACAGACATCTTTGAACACTGAATTCAGACAGCCACAGATAACTCTGAACCAACCATGCCTGACCTCAAAAGTGTGCGTGTGTTCAAAGTTTGTGCTGAAAGGTCCCCCGGCTTGTCAAGATGTTTGAGTTCATTCACATTTCTAAAGTAGGCTCTTAATTAGGGCTGTCAAGTATTAATTTAGTATAATTACTAGAAACATCGATGTACACAAAATGCTACAAAAAAAGAATGCAACAGAACAAAACATCACAAAAGTACTTACAAGTTTAGTTGCAAGCATTTTTCAAAGTATCTTCTTTTGCGTTCTGCAGAAGAACATAAGTTACACAGATTTTACACAGATAACTTTTCATTTTTAGGTGAACTATGCCTTTAAGGTTTTGAACCAGTATTTTACAATGCCGTTCATGTTATGTGAATTGTAGGCGTTTCTATGGTGTGCACGGTAAAGGGTCGAAATAGGTTTTTTGTGTCCCCTAGTGACTCTCTGCAGTGCAAGGTCAAGACCAGATCAGAGGAACTCAATATTCAATTCCTGTCCTTGTTTGGCGTTTCCCATAGGGTGTGTGTGTGTGTGTGTGTGTGGTGTGTGTGGGTGTGTGTGTGAGTGACTGTGTGTGTGTGAGTGTGTGTGTTTTTGTGTGTGTGTGTGGTGTGGTGGTGTGTGTGTGTGTGTGTAGCCCCACAATGCTGTCATCACTTCATTGTGTCCCCAATTACCCATAATTACTCCTGGCAGCATCGGTTCCATTCAGCTATGAACACAAAGCCCACCAAACATTCATCCAGTTACTGAGGAGGTGAGTGGGCTCCATTCACTGTTTTACACACATTATACTGTATACACACCTATTACTGTAGTGTATAGAGTGCCCTACACAAATGAAGATCTGTGTATTTCATTTTTCAAAATTTATGCCAATGTGAGAAATAAGTAAAAGGAGAGACAGGGTATAATGATCGAAGCAGTCTGAAATGTCACTGTGACCCATTTTTCATCCATGACTGTGATTCAACATTTCACTAGCAACTCTTTAATTGTAAAATACCGTACACACAAAGCTATGTACAATGCAAACATACACAAATGCATAGACGTTTACTCACAAATATTTACACAGCTAAAGTATCAAAGTATACGTCATTATATGTTGCCATTATTTGCTAGAATTTTATGAAGAGTATCATAAAAGTAGTCCAATAAAATGTATTATACTATAAATATAGTAGTAGTATACTTATAGTAAGTGCACTATATTTCCAGTCTTCTTTGATAACTTTGTATAAGGAACAGGTACAATATAAGCCTTTATTCTCTAATAATCCTCTCCGTTGATTTCTTGTCTAAAGTTCAATTTGAAAATAGTTTTGACATGTCGCACAACGCAATTAAGAACACTTTATTAAAGAAGGCAGTTAATTCTATAAGGTGAGGAGTATTTACATTAGGCTATAAGTACTACTCTATGTGGGTGGTGGGTGTTTTGTGGTGTGTGTGTTTGTGTGTGTGTGTGTGTTTGTGTGTGTGTGTGTGGTGTGTGTGTGTGTGTGTGTGTGTGTGTGTGTGTGTGTGTGTGTGTGTGTGTGTAATTTTGGTTTTAAGGAAGAACATAATAGTTGGAGCTGCATGATATGGTCTTTTTAAAACTTAACAAAAAAGTGCATATGTGTGAATGTGCTGACAAACTATTATATTTTGCCTTTTAGAAATGCCTTTAAAGCATAGCAACAGGTGTCAAAATGCACTTGAGGTTAACAGCACTAAATGGGACACATGAAGCCACTCTAATGCCTGAGTGAATCTTCTGTTATGCCCGAAAAAATGCCAGCTGTAAGACACACTCATTCAGTTCAGCTCTAAAGATTCATTTCA
This sequence comes from Sinocyclocheilus anophthalmus, assembly GCA_018155175.1. Classification (NCBI taxonomy): domain Eukaryota; kingdom Metazoa; phylum Chordata; class Actinopteri; order Cypriniformes; family Cyprinidae; genus Sinocyclocheilus; species Sinocyclocheilus anophthalmus. The sequence goes on along the minus strand of JADLZN010002478.1, from coordinate 41,477 downwards.
GCTGAAAGCTTTCGACAGCTTTATCTCTCGAACCCTCTCGTTCAATAGCCACATTCATACATTTGGAAAAGTCAAATACGAGAGGGGGAGGGAGAGGAATCGAGAGCGACACAGACAGAGAAAGAGAGAGAATGAAGGACGCTGACTGAAAAAAGCCAGACTCTTCTCCTTTAATTATGCAATTCTTCCTGCACCGCAGCCTATTCCCTCAGTTCATTTTCTAAACAATTTTTCCACCTCAATTTCCAGTGACATCTTAAAACTGTAGCGAGCTCCAAATTAAGGGTCAGGCTACAGGCTGCTTCTGATTTAGAACATAAAAAACAGAAGAACAGAGAAGCCGACTGCTGCTACCACTGTGCGGCTAACTGTTACCATCTGTTTGTGTGTGTGCGTGTGTGTTTGAGAGGGCCTGTAGCCCTCACTCGCATTTCCCCCTCATTCCATCCGCGTCCCGCTGGTTCTTACCCTCTCTAAATGCTCCATAAAGCCCGTGCACATGAGAGGAACTGACTTAACAAGGTGCGAGGCCCGGGTCTGACCAATCACAGGTCACTGTTCGGGGCTTCACTCCCACTCTTCTTTTCTGATTGGTTGCCTGTGTTACCCAGATGTTCTCTTTTTAATTATTTTTTTAACCATTAACTTGATAGTTGTTTATGGCTGTGAAATGCTGGAATGTAGGGCTGAGGGGACGGGGTTTGAGGGATGAAGGGGGTGTGTATGGTCTGGAGGAGTGGGAATCTAATATTCAGAGTGGATAAAAGTTAGGAATGAAAGGAAATAGGCAAGCCCTAAGAGCTTAGCAACAAGATTATGTGTTTGTGTAACGTGTTTGTTTATAAATTTGTACTTTTACGATTGTCATTTTTTTAAATGTTGTATTGACAGGATAAACACAAGAATGAAAACCAGATTACTAACCACTCCATTACATGCAATTTAAACAGATCTTTCTTTAGTTCGTATTTAGGATGATTGAATTTGCATGATAGACAATAGAGTGCTGCAGGGATGACGTAATTTTGTAGGCCAACCTGTAAGTTAACATCACCCTGCCAGAAACACATAGGTTTTTTGCAGTAGTTTTTTGAATTATTGCAGAAAAATATGCTCGGGCCAACAATACTATGATTCTTACATGTTTTGTTCATCATGATAATCTTCACGAATGAACACAACTTTTATGAATTTTGAATCCTAAATAAAATCGCCAGAAGCAAAAAGCTAAACGTAACTAACCACACCACGATCACATGACTTCACCTTCTGACAACTCTCTGTAGTCCCATTTAGCCACTAGTTTGCCTTTTAAAAACATTTAAAAGTAAAAAAAAATCACATGGTAGTATTACTTGATGTAACTTGTGTTGTGGTTAACCACGGGTCTTATTTCAAACATTTAACCAAAAACCTGTTTGAACAAACAAAAAAACCCATAGACTTTAGGAAGATGGAATCATAAGTGCTAAAATGTCAACTCATTTCTAGATTTTGGCCTACAAAAATAAGTCATCTGACGAAACAACAACAGTAAACTGATGCCATATTCTATTTCTGACAAGTTTGCACTACAGTCCAAATGGATTCGCTTTTATGCGTTCAGTGTAGTCAAGCTGTTGCAGCAGAGACGACGTTACGTGATGATTGCACTTCAGGTTGTAGACAAGGTGTTACCAAAGCAATTTTTATTTCTTATTATATTCAGTAATATTAAGTCACTTTAACAGAGTTTTGCACTTTCATGTTGCCTTTTTCATGTTAGGAAGATCTTAGGTGCATCTCATAACACTTCTACATAATAACAAACACCCTAACAACAGCAAAAATGTAGTTCACAAACACATAGAAATGCTCAAGCAGCCACCAGCGTCGCCGGTTAGCCCAAAATCCTCATTTCTTATCAGATCGGCCACAGTGGACTGGTACACAATTATACTCCCATCAGTCATTTGAAACATATAGCATTATAATCACATAAACATTGGCCTGCCATAAACATTGCATTTCTAAACACTGTATTCAGAGTAGCAGAGATTACAGTTTTTATGTTTTATTTGTAAAAACTAACTGTTCTAGCATGATAACAAATAAAAGAACCTTGGTTTTACTAATCTTGCTGTGAGGCTTAGACACAGGAAGAAATTATTTAGTGAAAATAAGAGACCAGTTCTATCCAATATACACTAGTACACTACATATACTGACTTGCCTTAAATGGTCTTGGACCTCTTATCAACAAAAATGCCTTAATAAACCAACTGGAACTGGAAAAAAAATGTAGTCTTAGATTCATAAGTGCTTTTCTATGCTGGTTATTTATTTATTTTTGGATGTCGGTGTTTATTAAATACAAATGATGAATGAAAATTATGACGTTTCACTTGGACTACATGATAATAGATGCACAAAGGTGTATAAAAAAACTGATCGAAAATAAGAAAGAAACCACGTGGAGAAACTCCGTGGGCCACTGGTAGTACACGTACCACACACTGTGTTTACCTGTGTTTCAGTGTTTGATTAGAGCCTTTGTCCATCAAACCCCTCCATCCCATTCTGTAATGCATTTGCCTTTCAAGGTAACCATAAGCAAATGATAGGTTTAAACTTTGTAAGTGTGCTGGGAAAGCAAGCTACTGTGCATATGAACCTCTGTTCAGTTCATAAGAGCTAAATATAGACTTCTTTGTTTGAAGCGGCAGTGGATAAAACAAATGATCGCCATAAATAGTATATTACTAAAACAGCATGTCTGTCTGCATATCATTCTCACTGATCTATGGAAAACAGACATCAAAGTCATACCGGGAACTTTGGCAAGGAGGTTAAAGATTGATATGAGATAAAAAATGAATTCTTCTTTCTTCCCTCAGCATCACTGCTAAAGAGAGTCATTAGAATATGTAATGGTGGGAACACAGCGGATGAAAGAGCGCAAACGTGCTCCAAAATAGTGTGTGTTTGTGTGTGGCTCTGAGCTCACCTTATCCGTCTCTGTCTTCCTGTAGGGAGTAGAACTGTATCTTATAACCAAAGGTCAGGACATCTGGACTAACTCAAACCTTAGACCGCTCACATTCACTCACTCTCATGCATACATACTACATTTTTATGTATGCATGGTATATTCTTAGTATAGTATATAGTATATATATATGCTCTCTAAATATTCTTTGAAAAAAACAAAAATATCATATATTATATATATTATATGGGTTTGGGTGTGTGTGTGTGTGTGTGTGTTGTGTGTGTGGTGTGTGTCTGTGTGTGTGTGTATCACAGTTTACACAAAATTTATGCAGCACAACTTTTCAACATTAATGATAAGAATATTATAATATGACAGCAAGCACCAAATCAGCATGTTAAAATGATGTAATATATAATGTTAGAACGTATTTTGATCAACTCAATGCAGCCTGAGTGATCCGACTTCTTTCAAAAACATCTTACCAATGCCGTTTTTTTCTGTGTTTATCATGCTGCCAATTCCCTCAGGGCCCCGTACACATGACAGGAGAGACGCCACTGGTCAGGTCTGAAGAGAGGTGTCTGTAACTATGCCTGGAAGTGCTCAACTTCTTCTTCATAAATTACTCAAGCAGTCAGCCTCAAGCTTTTAACCTCCTTCTCTCACCTCTGTTAAAGTGTCACAGTCATCTTAACCAGCATTTACAGTTCACTGCTAAATGACAGTAAAATAGCTAAACAATGTTTTTAACTGCCATTAGCATCATGTAGCTGTCAAATCACCTCATCTAAATGCCTTTGATTTCTCTTCTGAAAAACAATGTCATGTTCAATGTCTTCCTGTTTGGCTCAAAGCTTTACTGAGTCTAGACTGTATAATAATTACTTTGATACATGCATCCACAAATACCAAGACTCCACCTGTTAGAACTGTATGAAAAGTGGTGCTTTGGTATATTGATATTCCTCAAACATTCTGGTTTGGGTTTATTCTAAACTCGTAACCCTATTTAGCTTCTAGTTTTGTAGATGATTTCAGCATTTGGTGAGCAATTTTTGGTTTTTGTAAACATCATTTTTTCGATATTTAAGATAAAATTTGGTAACACTTTATTATTGTGATGATGTTACAGTGTAATTACACAATCGGTACTGAGTGATTTTAATTACTTACTGTAGAGTCAAAGTTAGGGTTTGTTTAGGGGTTAGTTACTTGTAATTATGCATAATTTACTGTTATTACTATAGTAAGTACAGTAACATGTGTAACTATGCTTTACTGTAAATTTACAAGACTTAAATGATGATGTCATCTTAATATCTGCACATTGATTGGTTATTTCAGTAACACTGTAGTATAGGGACCAACTATTCTCTCTTTTAACTATTTGTTTATTAGCAGGCCTATTATTAACATATTGGCTGTTTCTTGGTTACCCACATAGTCTGCATGACCATATTCTACATCCCTAATACCTAAACGTATCAATTAAGCAGCAAAAGTCATAGTTAATGGTTTGTTAATAGTGAGAATTGGACCGTAAAATAAAGTTTGACCATTCTTTCTTGCTAAAACAGTGTCTCAGTATGTTGTTTCTATATGAAGAACCATTTCTGTAAGCAAATAATAAAGTAATTGGGATTTCTCATAATTGTGACATAGTCTTGTAATTGTCATTTAATAGCTCCCATTTACAACAGTTTTATTTCTTGTAACTATGACTATATTTCACTATATGAATTAAAATCTCTGAATTAAAACTTGTTTTTGGCAATTATGTCTTTATGTCTCACAATATAACTTTATATCTTATTTAATGCTATCTCACATTTATAGAGGAGGAAACCATATGTTTCTCAAAAACAAAAGACGTGCTATTGACAGCAACTGGCTCTGATGAACGGAAATTACTGTCAGTAAGGAATCAAGCCAGGCACCCATACACAATACACCTGTAAATGGCTTGTCTAAAAATATCCTTTATGTGGATGAGACAGGCCTGCAGGTGTGTGCGTGTTTGAGTGAAATTTCTGTGCCTTTGTGTCACCTAAGTGCGAGTGAGCTCATCAAAACATTGACCAAGAGACACACAGGCGTCAAACTGTCCCATAGATAAGGCGTAGGCTGCCTGTTATTACCCACACTGTGTGTGTGTGTGTGTGTGTGTGTGTGTGAGGGGAAGTCCCTATCATCATGCCGTCAACGCTCATGCCACGATAATAACGCTGAACATGAATAAGCAAGCAGAGAGCAATGGTTTAATTACTCACATTCTTTTTAAAATCCTTCGCATTCGGCACAAACACAAACGTTCAGCGTTTTTACTTTTCCCTCTTCACTGTATTTCTCTATCACTCTTTTTTTGCTTCCTTTCTCTTTTGCCTCATCTTACACTGTCTATATATTTCCATCTGCTTCAGAAGAGCCTGTAATCTTCCTCAGCCATAATCTGGTTCGAATGACACACCCTACTTTTTTTATGTCTCCTTTCCATAAACTGAGGTTGTAGAGAAGTTAGATTTGGGGAGTAAATTATAGCTTACTCCTTCTTGCTACTCACTTAAGCTTGATACAATATCTGGAATATTGATACGATTTTAAAAAGTATTTGGCAACCCCTTAATAGTAACATCAAAAGATATTTGCAATATTAGACGAATGATAAGCCTAAAAAAACTACACATTTGGAATTTGATCAAATCAACAAGGGTGTGTCTGAAAAATGTAAAACCATAGTGGGGGGGGGGGGAGATCCTGGGACTGTGTTGATGTTGCTGTGACTGGAAGAAACTAACTTAATCAAGATTCTAAAGTTTAATATTTATATTAATGGGTTATAACTGTTTTTTAATACACCAATGGCATCATAATTTGACTCATTTTGCATCTCTGAAACCAAGCTAGCTTTTTTAGTCTGGTTTTTTTCATATCTCTATACTTTTGTAAAGTCTTGTGTCATGCTTTCAGTTAATTTCTGAATGCATTTACACTGACAGTACTGGAAATGTCTGAGTTATGATTATCTAAGAATGGCCTTTTTTTGTATTGTAGTGGCTGAAATGTCAAAGGAGCCCAATGGCACTGTATCATTGTAATCAGAAAGGCTTTAATGGAAGGTGGTGTAAGGGCAACTGTAAAGACAGTCCTCTATAGGAGTACATAAAAAGAGCCTGTCATGAATGCCGATGCAATAATAAGTGAACCAAAAAAAAAGGGGGGGGAACAGGCTATACGCTGTTAAGTTAAGAGTCTATCTGCAAGTATCGACAGACCTGCTACTTACGGTATCATACCTGAGCTCCACGAGAGGGGAGAAAAACCTGTTGGTTGTATTTTGGTGGTGTGGGGTACAAGTTTGCCGAGTGCTCTAGACTGACATGAGGGCACTCAGTGTTCACCACCAGACTTACACAAACAAATGTAAAAAAAAGCCCCTGTCCTCTCGTCACACAAAAAAAAAATGGGACAGCGAAAAAAGAAAGAGCAGCATGCACGGAAAGGAGGGGGACCTCAGGGTAGAAACTGTTTGGCATGGCGACAGCAGGGTGCACACAAATGGGGTCAAAGGAGGGGCAAAATAATTTGTCATCGGACGCCAATAATATAACAGGATCTTGTTTAATCTTGTAATTGGGATCAGGTGCGGATACAAGGGGTATTTCTTTATGGATACACAAATGGTGCGGGCTGGGGGCACACACGAGCTATATGTGTGGGTGGGGTGGGACTGTCCATTTTAAAAGTGAATGTTGTTGTGAATCGCTTGTGTGTATGCCTCAGACGCTTGTTGTATGATCCTCATTGTAGTTCGGCTGTGTGTAAACGTGACGTAACACGGGCTAAATGATTAAATGTAAATGTTTTAAAGTTTTTTTGTTGTTGTACTCTCTAGCTGTACAGGATATAATAGATTTAACTTTTTATTGTTTCTCATTAATTCCTGTAATTAATATACTCGTGTATTAATATATCTGTGTGTATAGATATAAATTGATCAAAACCGCAAAGCCATGATCTGATCTTTATTCTAGGAATGTGACAAATGTTTTAATGCAGATGAAACATAGTTTGAAGAAGCTTTCAAGTAGTCAAACGGGCCCCTAGTTGAAGAATTATCCTACCATGAAGTCATATAGTTCATGGCCTGTAGCTGTATGATTACTGTGAGTGAAAGACATGGGAAAAAATGTTGTTCATTGCAGACCTGATGGAGTACAACCCGTTTTGTCAGTGTTCTCTCAGGCAGTCAGACAGGTAGACTCTGGCTTTCTGGGAAACAGGTTATTTTTTAACAGTGACACTGACTTGCCGGACTCTGGACAACTGTCGATTCCAATTTACAAAGTTTATTTACATTCCCAAGAGAAATCAGTTGTCCAGTTTGCTTTTTCTCCATATGATAGTAGAGCCAGTGGTTTGTTCATTGTATTTGTTTATATGAGAGAAACACATTAAATGCTCTGTTCCACTCACTAAGTCCGTAATGAATCACACTGTGAAATCACAAAGACAGCATAATCCACACCAGCGGGTACAGTGTCATATTCACCAACCACCCTGAACAAACTCAGTGTTTACAAGTATGACCAATTTCATGCAAATCTGTCTATTAAGCAAAAGGAAGAGAGAACGAGAGAGAGAAAGAAAACACATTTTTCATGGAAAAAAGTAAGTCATACAGGTTTGGAACAACTAGAGAGCTGGCATTTCGATTTAGATGAACTATCCTTTAAAAAGCTCAAGTGCATACAGTTCAAAAGGCAGTTCATTCTTAATTTATAAGGGTTATAAATACACTGTCATTTGCATTCTTATTATCCAACTTATTGGGGGAAGAAATGAAGATTCCTCTAGACTCGGAACAAAAGCGTCATTGCTTTTTCTCTGACAGAAGTCATAAAGATAGAAATGCAGAGAAGCTGATATTGCTTCAGAGTTCATGCTTCAGAGATTTATATTTATGTCTCTGGAGCACAAACCTTTTTCTCTCTGTTTCTTTTTCTGTGAGTCTGACAGCAAAAAAAGAGTGCCCAGCATCAATGCACATTACAAACAGATGTTCTGCCAACCAGGGAGCGGAGATCTATGACCAAACCAAGCTTGCTAGTAAGAGAAAAAGGGAAAAAAGAATTGAATTATATGACATTTCTTTAATAAGATTCACTGGAAGGCTTTCAAAGGCCTTCTTCACATTGGGAAGTTCTCAAAAAGAGAGGAAATGATAGTCTTTAAAATATCAACCGACATGCTCACAGTGGTTATGACAAAGACAGAGACGCTGCTTATTTTGTGTGTGTGTGATTATACAGAGCGGCTGGACGATTCCACGCAGGGCAAAATGGAGTTTCGGGAACGGAGATGGCTTTAACGGCAAAAAAAGGCAATACAAAAATAACTTCTAGTTCAGATCCAAAAGGCCCAACGGATGGTTTCCTGATTATATATTTTCTTCTCTGCCCATTTGTTTTGTTTTTGGTTTTGTAACTCGCTCATAGTGTAATTCATTTTCTGTGAAAACTGCAAATGTCATAAGGCATTTGTTTTATTCATCCTAAAATCTCATAACTAAACTGTTTTCTTTGGTTCTTGTTCAATGTCCAATGTTTCTCTTCATTGTGAACGTACTGAAGAGAATCTGAAGCATATCAGAAGCTTAGCAAACTACTGACAGGAGTGTTTTTTGTGTGATGGGGTGATTATTTATATGGCTATGCTTGAAAAAGTCTTAGAAAATGTTGACTTGATGGTCTTTTGCAAGTTCTGTAATATCTTTATCTTTTACTCATACTAATACTTTTGTCCTTTGTTCTATTCTTGTAACCACTGAAATTAGACATTGTCCCATATTTTGACTCACATACACGGACATGGTTGCAGACAGTATTTTTTCAGAGATAAATGCATGGCATTGGACAAACTGATATCTATGCATACTTGTCTGGGTCTTATTTTTCTTGGATTTAACACACGTATGATTAAGGAGTTTGCGGTACATGTCATCTATTAGTCCTTGTTATCCAAGGACAGGAAAAAGGAAAGACAAAAGAGAGGCAATGTTCATTTGCTTATCACTGCATATTTCTCAATGGACATTGTGTCCATTAAAGCAAGTGTTTTCTTAAGACTGACAGAAAAACATAATTTACTATCCTTCATGTTATTATAAAACTAATGTTTTTGTGGAAAGGGAAACAGGAAGGGGAAACTGTGTGTGAATAATGAAGATATTTTAAAGAATGTTGATAACAAATAGATTTGGTGACTAATTTCCATTGTATGAACCATTTCTCAGAATATTTTCTTTTATGTTCAGTAGAAGAAAGAAAGTCATATAGGTTTGGAACAACATAAATAACAACTGAATTTTCATTTTTGAGCGAATTGTCCTTTTTATGAATTCAGGATTTTTTTACACACAAAGTTATCATACGACTTTAGAAGACTTATAATATACACTAAAAACTGTTTTAACTACTTTTATGGTACTTTTACTATGCATTTAGGCCGGGGTTGCATTTGTGGCAGTGATAGAGCCATGATCACCATTCACTTTCATTGTATGGAAAAGAGCAGCATGAACATTCTACTAAATATCTTCTTTTGCTTCCCACTGAGGAACTTCAGTCATACCATTTTGGAACAACATAAGGGTGAGTAAAAATGTATTTGTAAACTTCATTATGTACACTTCTGAATGGTTTACATATTCAGAGACTCTAGATCCTTCTTAAATATTTAAAATCTCTCGTTTTCCATCCACGCTTTCTTTCATTTTCTGATCTGCCCATCCTTTCTACCTCCTCACACAATCTCTGGTCCAATCCTGGATGGAAAAAAGAGAAGAAAGAGAAAAACACAATGAGATTATAGAGAGGAAAAAGCGAGGGATGGATATTTTCTCAGGAGGAGGACAATAGGCGCTCTCCTCCGTTTGCCTTCCCCTTCTTTCATCCTCAGAGGTCCACAAGGGAGGCGATTGTTAGGACACAATGTGAAACGAGAAAACTTTTGAGAAGACACATCGCATTTAATTATCCAGTGGTAATGATCTCATTACTCTCTCTGAGTCCAAGGCACACACAAACGTACACACACACACACACACACACAACCACAGTAGAGAGGTGCGACAGAGGTCAGTGGAGGCCGAAGCTCCATAACGATGCTATTGAGAGAATGAGTGGTCAGTCTTCTCTATTCTTTGTGCTTTCTGGATATGATGTTCAGGTTTAAACTGCGGATTTTCATCCAAACAGTTTCAGACATTTGCTTTTACTCAAAAACCCTTAACCCTGTCTAAGGGGTCTTCATAATATTTTCTTTAGCAGATAAATAGGCCTAATAGAGAAGAGAATGTCATGAATTCCTGTGAAGCCTAAGGCCCAATTCATGTTCCCGCCTTTTCCTTTCGAGAGATGAGAGTTAATCTTTTGATATCGCTGAACAAACATTCTTTCCTCTATTTTCCAAAGCTCGCCTTGTCTGAGAGTGTTTTTGTTTGGTCTGTCACTTGCTGAATGGCCTGTTTAACAGAAAACTATATATACCAGAGAAGGATGTTGCAGTTTAAACACAAGGAAACTTCAAAATGGTTCAGATGGGCCTATATTTAGATCGAACTTTTGATGGGTTGAATGAATACTGTAGATTACTGATGAAGGACAGACTGGCTAATGAACATTGATGAGTTTTAGACATCACCAAATGCTAATCCTTACTGGAATGATAGTCTGCTAAAGGCAGGGCATGTGTTTTGAAAAGACAGATATAAATAAACTATGTTTTAATAGTCTATATGATTCATACAGTATATTGCCAGTCTTCATAAGTCATACAATGGCTTTGTGTGCTGAAATATAAGTCATTATTGACTGATAATCATCCCCTCCAAGAAGCTATCTGGTCAGTGTGTTGAACTTGAGAAACCATTCTTTCCACCACAGGTTTTGGAACAGATATTATTTTAGTACTTGGCAAGGCAAGTTTATTTATATAGCACATTTCATACAAAATGGTAATTCAAAGTGTTTTACATAAAAGGAATTAAAATAATCATAAAAAATAATCACAACAATAAAAACAAGGAATTTACTAATATGGTATTTATTGATATTTTGAGTTAGCTTTTAAGTTTTGTCATTTTTATAATTATTTGTTATTTAAATTGTATAATTTTACTAAGTTTTGTTATTTTACTTTTTGACCCTGGACCACAAAACCAATCATAAGGGTAAATTTATTCAAACTGAGATTTATCTCATCTCTAAAAGCGGAATAATTAAGCTTTCCATTGATGTATGGTTTGTTAGGATAGGAAAATATTTGGCCGAGATACAACTAGTGAAAATCTGGAATCTGAGGAATCAGATATTGAGAAAATCGCCTTTAAAGGTCACATATTTTACACCTTTCTGGAGTTTTATTTTAGGTTTTGATGTCCTTAAGAATATATATTTGCGGTATAAGTACTAAAAACCATCTCAATATATTTTTACAGCTCCTCTCTCAGAGAACAGGTCGATTTTGGCCTGTCTAATTAATATTCATGAGCTTCTCTTCTGATTGGCCTATTGATTTCTGAGTGACGCACAACCAGGCCAACCACAGGTAACTAACACTCTAAAAAAAAGGTGCTTCAAAGTTTTCAAGCGATGCATATAGAACCAGAAGAACCTCCATCTGTCATAGGATCAACAGCTTCGTGACAGACCGCCAGCACTAGGAGGCTGGGAAAATACACTCCAGCACCCGTAAATCGCACTGGAGCTGCCTCAGTTTATGATGTTCCCTTCCATGGGAACTTCTAACTGGGTCCTCTCTCTAGGGGTCGCTATGGGAAACGCCTCGTCGTGACCCGTGTCTGAAGCATACATTGAAAAAACACCAACTCGTTGGCCGGCGACAGCCATGACGTCACTACCGGTGCGACTACAGTATAAATTGGTGCCGGGAGCTACACATCATCCTCTTCTTCGTCTTCATGGACTGTTCTGTTTGAAGCGTGCATTTTCAAGGAAAAAGTAAGAGCTATCTCTTTCATTATGGCGAGCACTAGCAGAGCATTTAGAAGGTGTGTGTGTCCGTGTCATCGCTTTTTGACACCAGATGACACGCACGATCTATGTGTTGTTTGTTTGGGACGAAGAGCACGCACGCGGTGTCCTCGAGGGGGCAATCTGCGTGCACTGCGAGTTTTTTTTTTCCAATGAAAAAACTCCGTTCTCGTTTGTCTCTCTTTTCAAGTAAAGAGGGGCAGCCATCTGCTTCCCGCGGTTCAGGACCTGCCGCTGCTGAGGCACGGAGGAGAATGAGCTCGTGGGGATCTCAGGTGGACCTGGCCGATGAGTTTAGAGAGGGGCTTTCCTTCTCGCGCTCATCGGCGGGGGGGCGAGAGACAGCCACTGGAGGATGATGTTCTCTCTTTAACCTCATCTGATCCAGGGGCCAGTGCTCTGCTGGGTTCAGCCCAGTAAGAGCAGGAGATGTCTGAGGACAGCGAAGAAGGTGAGGCTGAGCCTTCCCAATCCTCCTGCCCCGCGTATGATGAGCTCTTAGAGGTTATGGATCGCGCCATGGCAAGACTTGACTTGCCATGGAAGCGGACTAAGGAAGTGACGTCGCGAGGTCGTCTCGACGAACGTTATCTTTCTGGCCATAACCCTCCAGCTCAGGTGAGCCTTCCTTTCCTTCCTGATCTCCATACTGAGATCGAGAAGGAATGGAAGAGCCGTTTTCCTCACGCTACCTCCACCGGTTTCAGCATACCAATTATGCGAATATCGAGGCGGTGCGCGAAAACGGCTATGAGAGAATGCCCCCTTTAGAAGAGACGCTAGCTAGCTATCTCTCTAAGGGAGAGACATCATCTCTCAAAACTCCCTCCTTGACATCCATGCCTCTTCAAGCTACATCTAAATTGAATGGCAGGGCATACGCAGCAGCAGCAGGTCGGGCTGTCGGTTCGTTGCACACGATGGCGGTGCTCCAGGCAGACCAGGCTGATCTGCTGAAAGACCTGGATAAAGGCGGGGGCCTTTCTTCTGATGAGATGTCTGAGTTACTCCTGCACCACGGATCTTGCTCTTCGTGCTACTAAGCAGGCTGCCTCTGCCATGGGCAGATCTATGGCGGCGATGGTAGTAACGGAGAGGCAGCTGTGGGTAAACCTGGCAGACATCGGGAAGAAAGAAAGGGGCTTTCTTCTCGATGCCCCGGTTTCGCCCTCTAAACGTTTTGGTACCTCCGTTGAGACGGAGGTCGAGAAGTTCAGGGAGGCGAAGGCGCGCTCAGCGGCCTTCAAAACCTTCATTCCACGAAGGTCCAGGTCTGAGCCCGAACAACCCAGGGGTCCTGGCCCGTCTCGATTTGAGGATCAGAGACGAGCACAGAAGGCTAGTGTCGCGACTCGCGCTCCTCCTCCGCCTGCGGGTAGGGGTAGGAAGTATCGTGGGTCGAAGGGAGGTAGGCAGGACCTGAGGGATGTGATCCAGACAAGGCGTCAGCGCTTTCGTCCGGATCGGAGTAATACTTAGGTATCCACTCTTTCTCTCAGGTGGTGTAACATCTACCCTTTTCTTCCCCTTCCTAATTCCCTGTAACCACCATATCTCCTGCATAACCGTCTCCTTCTGGACCTATGAGGTTTTGGTTGGTTCTATGGCTTCATATGTAACCACTACTGAAGGTCCAGGTCTAGAGGCTTTTCCCGACGCGCTCACGCGGGAGCCGTGGGTGGGTGAGTACATCCATTCTAAATATATATATATGTGTGTTTCTAATGAGCTGGTGGTTGTGTGTATACCCTTCTGCTTGTTTCTTTGCAGTGTTTCCCGTGCTGGGTTCAGAAACCGGTTGCTCGACTTGCAGTGTTTATTTCACTAGTCGAGATATGTCCAGAAGGTAAGTAAGGTTTCGGTTTCATACTTCCTGGATCATGCGGCCATAACACAGGCTTCTGCGGGAGTTTTGTGATTATCAGGCCCCCGGTGTCACTGCAAAAAATTCCTGGACGTCCGGGCTGGGTTTACGCTTTCATGCTACCCTGACTGTTCTACCGTATCTGGGTCACCCTGAGGGGTTTTTCCCGATTACCAGGATATCCTCTTGAAGCATCACCACCCTCACCATTGAGGGTTTTTGTGAGTATGGTGTTTTCTTTCGAGCGTAATCCTCTCTGAGGAGTTAGATTCCCTCGCTCCATGGGCTGTCCGCGTGGTAGTATTGAGACAATGCTCCCCTTTTATCAAGGGTTACCTGGAATGAGAGTCTGGCTAGACTGCAGTATGCTTACCCCTCTGATTTTTCAATCATGCTGCAGGTCGAGCCCCCGCTCGTTGAGAGCTGGGTTTGTGCTCCCTCAGCCAAGGTAAACTACTGCTAGCGTTCTTGCATTGGAACATGCTGTAGGCCGAGCCCCCTTCTCGACTGAGAACTAGGTGTGTTGCCCCCACAGCTAAGTAAACTATTGCTAGCTGTTCCAGTTTGGAACATGCTGCAGGTCGAGCCCCGTCTCGGTTTGAGAACTGAGTGTGTTGCTCCCTCAGCTGAATAACTGCTAGATGTTCCACCATTGGAACATGCTGTAGTTTGAGCTCCCTCTCCATTGAGAGCTGGATGTTTCTCCCCCAGCTACAGATTTACTGCTAGCCACTTCCAGCATTATAGCCGTAGATATATCGTCTGGGGATACGCTATTTTTATCTATAGGCTGCCTTTTCAGTGTGCCACGAGAACCCCTAGAACGGTATTCAAGTGTGTGCACGTTATGCTTTGCCCATTTTTCTAAAATCCACATAGCTGGTAGTTGTGCACGTTATGCTTTGCCCACTTTTCTAAAATCCACATAAGTGGTAAGTGTGCACGTTATGCTTTGCCCACTTTTCTAAAATCCTGTATGGTAAGAGCTACGCGCAAAGACTTTGTGCTCTTTTTGAGGGGTTTAAAACCCCGGTTCCGCCTTGGACACCACTCCACCTATGTATCCTCTGGATACCTACTTAACAGTGTGCTACTACGGATCTGTTGAGACAGTTCCTTCAACACATACAAAGAGAACGTGCGGTTGCCCCTGTGTGACAGGCCAAGACTAGGATGATTCTAGGCTCTTGGTCGTATTCCCGTAAAGGAATCTGTTTCTGATTCCAAGCCTTGAGCTCTACCCCGGGCCCAGGATTCTGGCCCTAACAGGTAAGTATTTTGGGGTATGTAGCCTAGGCCTTTGGCTGTAGGGAATAATGTCACTGACAGCCGTCTAACGTCCCAGGGGCGACTCCCATAGCAATATGGTAGAGTTGGTACTTAGTGCTCGCCACGGTTCTGGCTTGCACTCCCCTCAGCATGGTGGCGTGGGTATAGCGTTCCCCATAGCGACCCCTAGAAGGACGCAGTTCGAAGTTTCCCATGAAAGGGAACGTCTCAGGTTACTCATGTAACCATGGTTCCCTGATAGGGAACGAGACGCTGCGTCCTCTAGTTTCCTTGCCATGCTGCGGACGCAAGCTTCAGACGATGAAGTGAATGATGTGTAGCTCCCGGCTCCGATTTATACTGTAGTCGCACCGGTTGTGACGTCATGGCTGTCGCCGGCCAATTAGTTGGTGTTTTTTCAATGTATGCTTCAGACACGGGTCACGCCGAGGCGTTCCCCATAGCGACCCCTAGAGGATGCAGTGTCTCGTTCCCTACTCTGGGAACCATGGTTACATAAGTAACCTGATACGTTCTCTCCCCACTGCTCTTCTTCCTGTACACCAACGACTGCACCTCTAAAGACCCTCTGTCAAGCTCCTGAAGTTTGCAGAAGACACCACAGTCATCGGGCCTCATTCAGGACTGTGACGAGTCTGCTTACAGTCAGGAGTTTAAAGAGCTGGTTGGCTGGTGCAGTCTCAACAACCTGGAGCTCAACATGCTCAAAACTGTGGAGATGACCGTGGACTTCAGAGAAACCCCCCTGCACTCCCCCCACTCACCATCATGGACAGCACTGTGACTGCAACGGAGTCATTCAGGTTCCTGGGCACCACAATTTCTCAGGACCTGAAGTGGGACACTCACTTTGACTCCATTGTGAAAAAGGCCCAGCAAAGGTTGTATTTCCTTCGCCACCTGAGGAAGTTCAACCTGCCACAGGAGTGTCTGAAGCAGTTCTACTCTGCGATCATTGAATCCATCCTCTGCACTTCTATAACTTGTTCAGCTCAGCTACCAAATCTGACCTCAGAAGACTACAGTGGGTAGTCCGGACTGCTGAGCGAATCTTTGGTACAACCCTCCCTTCTCTCCAAGGACTGTACTCGTCCAGAGTGAGCAAAATGGCTGGCAGAATCACTCTGGACCCCTAACATCCAGCACACTCCCTCTTTGAACTGTTGCCATCTGGTCGACACTACAGAGCAATGAGCACCAGAACGGCCAGACATAAGAACAGTTTCTTCCCTCAGGCAATCCATCTCATGAACACGTATAACATTGTTATATACTGTGCTCAATTGTCGTTTGTAATATTTTTATTCCTTATTTACTTGTTCTATTTTTTTATTTATTATGTGTTAATAATATTATGTGTTAATTTACATATTATCTGTTTGTTTGTTCTGTCACTGTCATTCTGTTGCACTGTGGAAGCTTCTGTCACGAAAACAAATTCCTCGTATGTGTAAACATACCTGGCAATAAAGCTCATCTGATTCTGATTCTAAATGATGCATGAATATTTCCAAACTCTATGACAGTGCGATCTCTGTGTGAGATGTGTGATTGTTGTCATATTTCTATAAAATATAAAATACATGTTTGTATTAATGTAAAAATGGATGATAAATACGCCTTTCGTATGGATTTAAATAGCAAGCACTTTGAGTGTCTTTTTCATCATGTTTATTTTCATATAAAAGCAACAGAACTTAATTTATATCATGTTTATTAGCAACACAGCCTGTGAGTGAGAATAACGCGATATATGTCTTTGATCTCGTTGGTATCTGTTCCACTTCGAGAGGGCAGAACTGTCCATCTTGACTACGCTTATTTCACTCCTCCCCTCACTGCATCCGCCTACATTTCAGGCTAGGCGAGGCGCATCTCAACACTAATATCATCTTGTTGTGATGTTGGGTGCCAGAATCGAAGTAATACAGCCTCAAATTAGAAATTTGATCACATATCTGCTGCCACTGCCAGACAAAAAACGACAACAGCTGTGGTTAAATGCGATAAAACGAGCAGACTGGACAGAAACGATCGTCAAAAATGCCGCGTTTGCAGCGCACACTTCTTATCAGAAAAGGTTCAATAAAGTATTGTCTTTTATTGTTATTGGCGCGTCTACAGATTTCTTGCCATATGTCTATGTTTCTTGCATCTCACGATTATGTCGT
The DNA here is from genome assembly GCA_018155175.1 of Sinocyclocheilus anophthalmus. Classification (NCBI taxonomy): domain Eukaryota; kingdom Metazoa; phylum Chordata; class Actinopteri; order Cypriniformes; family Cyprinidae; genus Sinocyclocheilus; species Sinocyclocheilus anophthalmus. Next base: position 24,125 of record JADLZN010002478.1, on the reverse strand, counting down.
GTATGAAATAATGTCTGTGTGCATGTGTGTAAAACAAACTGACGATTTATATATAATCATTTGTAATTGTATATACAGTACATTGTTGTGATTAATTGCGGTTGGAACAATGATGTAGCTTTAAAAATAGTTGCCTGCTGAAACTGAAATGTATATACATCATCATGACTAGATAAGACACGGTGAGTTTGTCTTTACTATACACGTTAGATGATCCACCTTATAGTAACAATCCTGTCAGATCGTCCATCCTTTGAGTATAACGTGTAACGTAACAGGTCGGCCGATCTGGTTTCGTGGTTAAAGTTAACCTTTTCGACATGTTTCCGTGTTGTTGTCGTTGCTCAGCAATAGCATGGACGCGATGTTGTCTGGGGGTTTGGCAAAAGGAGAGTGGGACGGTGGGCGGTGCTCAGGGTGGTGACTGAAGGCGGTGACTGTGTAGTTCTGACGTCAACTTTTTACGGAAGTCACAACGGTTCGTGAAAAATCACAGCTACTTTATGCAGGCTGTGTGCATTTTACTCTGGACTGACTGTTTTGAAACTTATATGGTAGTTAAATAGCCCCTAGACCTCATTTATACTGAAAAAAAGCCAGGAAATTTCCGTTTTGACATATGGGGACCTTTAAAGGGTCCTATTATGCTTTTTCACTTTTTTCAACTTTAGTTAGTCTGTAATGTGCTGTTTGAGCATAAAAAAGATCTGCAAAGTTACAAAGCTTAAAGTCCATTTCAAAAGGAGATATTTTGTTTAACAAAAATCACTTTTCAAAAACTTCAACTAACGACTCGTTTGGACTACAATGCATGTTTTCCGGGATTTGTGATATCACAAATATCGACGAATGGGATGAGACCTGGTTGAACTGAACTAGAGAAGGCAACGAGTATTATCACTATATGTCGGAGACACGCTATTTTTCCAAAGGCAGACGAACTTAGAGTAGTTACAATCATCCGGGTTTAAAATCGCACTCAAATTGATTTGATTTTGACACAATATTTACCCTGAAGCTCGCAGGCTTCTAGGGTAAGAGGCCATACATTTCCCGCCAGGCGAGAGTTGCGCCATACACACACACACTGGCCCAGCTAACCAATCACAGCACATTTCGTATTTCATAAGGCGGGCCTTTATTTGATACAGGAACTATTCGAGCCATTCATTACAGACTGGGGAGCGAGGTGTTGTAATAATGTAAAATATGTGAAAAAGAATGTGTTTTTTTCGAACAACTTAGTATGAGAACCTGTTCTAGTACACCCCGAAACAAATTCAAGACTTTGTAAAAGAGCATAATAGGACCCCTTTAAAGTGTCCAATGAAGTTCTAGCAATGCATATTACTAAACAAAAATTACATTTTTATATATTTACGGTAGAAAAATTACAAAATATCTTCATGGAACATTTGGCATAAAAGAACCTTTTACTTTTTTTTAAAAATCCCCCCTAAAAATTTTTGGGGCAAAATTTATGATTTTTGGCATAAAAGAAAAATTTGATCCATACAAATTCTGACCCATACAATGTTGGCTATTGCTACAAATATACCTGTGCTATTTATGACTGGTTTTGTGGTCCAGGGTCGACTTTTATCTTTTAGTCATTTTTAGTCATTTTAGTCCTTCACTTGAGCCTGTTCATTACAACAAAGTGATCATAACAACACAAAGAAGGATATCGTTGCAATTATTTTCCCACAGATTTTTGTTTTAGATTTCAGAGCTACAGGGAAGAATTTAAATATCAGTCTATTCCTCACAAAATATTTTTCTGCATGTATTTTTATACTGCTTTTAAAAAGTAAAAATCAGTGTCCACTTTCATCATATCGGGAAAAAAATCCAGAATACACATCATGGATTTCGAACAGCATGAGGGTGAGTAAATAATGCATTTCCATTATTTTATTAAAATTTTTGTATATTTAATTTTTACCTTGGTTAATTAGAGTTCCTAGTCAAGTTCAATGTGGCAGCAGAGGGATGTCTAAAAATTATTTGAATACAGTACAATAAAGGCTTTTTGATGGTGCAGGATAACAGTGACTGGAGTGATGCTCCCTTACACGCTCAGAAAAAAAAGGTACAAAAGTTGGCCCTGGGGAAAAAGGTACATCTTTGTTCCATATTTACACCTAAACGGTGCAAACTGGTGCCTTAAAAGTACATTTCGTTATCTAAAATGTAGTACCTAAATTGTATTAGTACCTTTTGAAAGGGTTTACCGCCCCAGTGACAGATTTTGTACCTTTTATTTTCTTTTTTTTTTGAGAGTATATGAGACTGCGTTGATTTAATGACACAAAAAGAAAAGACAGAGATGGAAAAGGGGCAGTGTTCAGCTCAATAGAGAAAAGGGTGAATGTGGGGTTGGCGCAGGAAGCATGGACACAGCAGGGTGAGAGAGGGGTGGATAGGGGATTTTTGGTTTGGAAGAGTTTCTTATCTACAGACAGGAAGGACCAGAGTGATAATGAGCTCAAGGGGCGATGTAAACTATCACACACCACAACCTGTGTGTATGTATGTATATATTTGTTCTGGGTGGAGCACTTGACAAATAATTTGTTTTATCCTATGAAACTCCCCTCTCTTTCAAAAAGATAATATGCAGTATATGCGACTTAAAACTAGTGTTAACATAATTTAATCACCAGTGTTGGGGGTAACACATTACAAGTAACGCGAGTTACGTAATCAGATTACTTTTTTCAAGTAACTAGTAAAGTAACACATTACTTTTTAATTTACAAGAGAATATCTAGTTACTTTTTCAAATAAGTAATGCATTACTTTGTTTTCCTGTTTATTCATTGATACCTTTCCTGTCCCCATGTTGAGAGAAATCAGATGTTACTGTAGTTTAAAAAAAAATATGAATATGCATTAATTCATCTCACTCACAAAAAATAAATAAAAATAAAAAATTTTAAAAAAAAACAGATTTTTTTTCAGTATTCCTCAAAATGAATAAAATAATGCAACTCAGAATATGACGCGAACCTGCAGTAATTAAATGTTAAACAACACAAATATCCTTTATGTATTTAATCCCATTCTATTAACCAATGTCTTTGCTTCTGACCTTCGATTATCCAGTTTAACCGTACTAATAAGCAAAAATTACTCTAGACAAACATTTTTTTTTTTATTGCTGAAGTGTGTTGAAATTTATTCTTCTGCATTCTACTGTACGGACGTAAATTTACTTTCCTTTCAGCCTGAGGCTTATTCATTTCACTTTTGGCGTGAAAAGGCTTTTATATCTGGCAAAAATATATATTTTTTTTATTTAAAAACAAACAAGCAAGCCCTGTCCAGATTTAAAAAGTACCGCAAAAGAAATGTAACGAACATTACTTCCCATAAAAAGTAACTAAGTACCGTAATTTGTTACTTTTTTAATGGAGTAACGCAAATTTTTCTAATGCATTACTTTTAAAAGTAACCTTCCCCAACACTATTCATCACCAGGACAAACTTATTTATATTTGAAGTATACCATCCGATACCCCTACAACTAGGTCTCTGATTAATAATTTCCGTTTATAGGCAGAGGTTAATGAGACCTGTTATCTAAAGCCAACGGTTTGATACTGAAGTGTGTTAGTTTTCATACATATCTGCTCTTTTATAAACACAAACACTCTTCTAATATGAAGCCACAGGGCCTGGTTAAATCATTCAGTATGCTGAAGTACAGATGAGTCCACTTAAAGTAGGATTATGGTAAACACCGTTTCTTCCATAACCAATGTGGGATACAATATGCTACCATGTACCATCAGATCACTGTTTAGTTTATGCATTTTCAGTTAAATGCCCATAAGCCTATTTGCAGCCTTATTCAGCGCACAAGACTTTTTCAGACACACTTAAAAATCTTACCAACCCCAAACTTTTGAACAATTGTGTACTTGTAACATGTTTTATAGAAGTGATCTGTAGCGAATGTGGTGTCTGAACATGCGTCAGTCTTCGTTTTGGTGCTGTGGCATACAAATGCACCTGTGTATGTCTGGTTGGTGTTGGTGTTGGTGCTGCTGGTCTTGTGTGTGTTTCTAGAGGACTTTTTGTCAGATCAGTTTTTGAGGTTTACTCCAAAGGTCTCCTCCGCATCCCGAGGGGTACACTCTTAAAAATAAAGGTGCTTCAAAAGGTTCTTCAAGCGATGCCATAGAAGAACCATTTTTGGTTCCACAAAAAACCATTCAGTCAAATGTTCTTTAAAAAACCATCTCTTTCTTACCTTTTAATAATCTGAAGAACCTTCTTTCGCCACAAAGGTTCTTTATGGAACCATTTAGACAAAAGGTTCTTCTTTGGCATCGTGAAACACCTTTATTTTTAAGAGTGTAATTCCCTGCAGCCAATGTAAACACTGCGTAAATAATGGCCTCTCCCTCACAATCACACACACACACACATACACTCCGCCCAGGACTTAAAACTACAAAGTGTGTTTGGCGCTTACAGTAAACTCTGACCTGCCCGTGTTTGTCGCTGGTAATTAAATGGATAAGTGCTCTCTGAAAACACAAGAAGTTAGCTCAGATAAATCAATGAAGACATACATAAGGTAAATATTTGTGTAATGTCAGGCTTACTGAAGTTAATTGTGGACATGTGTGATAAAATAAGAACGTCATTTTAGGTCCACAAATGCTGTTCAGGTTGTGAGCATCATAATGAATGTCAGTGAGTCAAGATTCCATGTGTTGTGGTCATACAGCCACAGGTTCAGCCTCCACACAGCACAGGACAAGGAGAAGGAAAGATTACAGTGGCACAAACATAGTAATTAAACAGCTGTTCTTCCTCGAGCAGGTGTGTGATTATGTGAGCCTGTCGTCTTTGAGAACTGTCCTTTCTGAGAACTTTCCAGGTGCATGTTAACATTCTGTCTGTGGTATTTACAAACTCTGGAAAACATTCACATGGGATAGAAAACACGCTCCCAGTCTCACTGCACTCCAAGGAGGTAGAGAGGTTATTTGTATTATCGTTCAGTGAGTGAATGATAAGGGAAATGCTGTAAGATGATTTCATCACACTTGTACTTCATATTTACCTAGCAATATAAGCAGTACTGATACCGTATCATGTATGGTCATTTTACTATTTGGCATGATGCCATGACATCAAACCTAAAAAAAAATCATTAAAAATTGATTTGAACTCACATTCAAAAATCAGATTAGGGTACTGATCTGAAATTGTACAGCTCTTAAATTTATGTTACTGTTATTGGCATCAATATACGCTGCTTTCCAAAAGTTTCCAAAAGATTTTTTTCTTTCTTTTTTTTTTTTTAAACGAGTATTCACAAATAAATTATATGACTTGTCAAAAATTGCAGAAGATCGTATGCGTTAGTGGCATCTAAAGGGATTATCAAAACCCAGCATATGTTTTAAAATTGAAGAGAAGTAATAACCCTTAATGGCATTTAACATTATAATTGTGACAGTTAGGATCCTTTTAATGTCTACATGTATAGATACATATAATTGTTTATATCAGTAAGCATTTGTATGCATCGTTATATTGATAAAACATTTCAATAGTATACGTTGTCTATAAAATACTGTGTTTTGTATAGGATCTATAATAAATATATGATTAGTAAGTAGATAAGTTAATAGAATCAAAAATCAAAATAGATTTGTTGATTTGTTTATTAAACCACACACACACCCACACACCCACACACCACACACATAATATATTTCTTATAATAACCATAGGCACTTACACTTTGAGGCATAGGATCATTGTTGATATTGAGATCATGTTATGGACTTGTCATAAGAGCAAACAGCAAGCTGGGTTTTGAGAAACTGGCTTCCATGCAGTCCGCGGCTGTGTGTCAAATTAGTATTAACGCCCCACACACACCGCGATGCAGGTGCTGCAGGATAGCAAAACCCATTATTAGATTTGGTTGAGCTACAACATTCTCTCTCAGGAAGAACTGTAAATGTGTAAGTTCAGGTGCTGGGCAGGAGAACACAGAAAAAGGCAATAACTCCTGTTTTGCACCAGATGTACATCAGCAGTAAATGTACAGTAAATGAGAATTTAAAAAAAAAATAGCACGAATATGGTTCCCTCTCTATAAAATGCTCCTACTGTGTGGTCCGTCTGCTTCTTGAGCACTTGTGGTCACTGTTAAGAAAGTTTTTACGCTCTTTCTTTGTTTCACTTCATCAGTGGTTGTTTTTCCATCAGCCGAGAGAAACTATCAGCCCTCGCTACTGAACAGTGACTTCCAGTGAACGTCTAAAAGTCTCAGCTTATAGCTTGTTAAAGTTTGGTTTCTCCGAGGGGTGCTGCAAAGCTTTAGTTGAGAAGACAGCTCATTTAATCTGTCACTCAATATAAATGATGCCAGCTCCCTGCTGCTGAGTGTGTAATTGGGTAGCAAGTGTAAATCCCTTACCATACTTCAGTAATAAGGCATGTGAAGACACAATCTATCAATGTGGGGTTTGGTTGGAATGATAGAACAAGGTGCTAAGTGAAATTTTGTTTATGGCTTTAAACAGGTTTTTTTCTTTGTGAAGCATTTTCTAATCAACATGGCTCTCAATCAATTAATTTCACTTCCACACCAATCTCATCCAACCAGGTATTTATGGACTTTGCTTTGCTTTGACTGGTCTTACGGTCACGGTGAGGAAATCCCCTCCGGGGATGCCCAAGCCCGCAGGCACTTCGAAACCAGCAGAGCTCTCAAAAAGACCAGGCTGGACCCTCCCGGGGGGTACCAACTGTTTCTTCCGAGGCTCCCCCCGACGATCGGATGTCGATTACAGCATCGAGAGGTGAGCCAAGCTTCTGGACAGGAAGATTCGGCTGCGCGTTGCTCTCCCCGACCGTACAACTATAAGACCTGTTCGGATCCAGAAAAAAAACAGTCAATGCATCAAAGGTTAGTGGGATGATGGTGAGATGGTTTCCACCTTCCTAAATAGACTTTCTTGACTTCATGCTATGATTCAAAATTCATGAGGCTATCACGGAAATAACCACACATATTACTCCAGCATATTCTAGCGTTCATCTTTCCTCCAAGTCTCGCCATTATCTCCACTTCCTCTCCAGACAGTGACCTTCCAGCTTTCTCTCTTTCTATTTTCCTCTCTCTCTCCCTCACTTCATTTTTCTGTTCCCATTTTTCTTGGCAGATGACAGGAGACTTTGACATCTGCTGATGATCTAATGCAGCTGCCCAGGTCCAAATTCAACAGAATAAAAGCAGAAGTGCTCACGCCGAATGTCTTTTCTCCTCATTCGTTTCAAGACAGACAGCCTGTCTGGCCTTTAAAACCTCACTTCAGTCATTTTCATTGCTTTCTAAATATTGCTGATGATGTGAGTTGGATGTGGGATCCAGAGATGCATTTTCCACTAAGTCAAGAGATCTAGCACATAGAAACACACATTTATGTGCGGTACACTGCCTTCGATGCAGTATTACCCAGCACAAATGAAGCATCTCAAGTTTAGAGGTTCATATATCAACTGTGTTAAAGAGAAAATTGGATGCATTGCTAAATGGTGTGTGTGTACCGTAAGACTTGTTCTCGCTCACCTCCCACAACAAAGGGCAGCATTGTGTATCCTGTAGTCCCCCCACTCCACCCCCTCCGGCTGGTCCCAGTGCAGTTCAATTGGGACCGCTCTGCTGGGACCACACTTGTTTACTTTTCTGGGATCAGTTAAAATCATGCATGTAATAAGGAGAAAATGGCTTTTAAGCCTGCCTGTAGGAAACGGTGCCCAATGAACCATTATCCCTTATTAAAGACAGAGCCCACAGTTGGAGGAGACAGGAGGACACAGCTGCCCACAGATGGAGGGTCTTACTGCCCTGCTGATCTCTGTTCAGTCTGACTGATATCTATTGCTGTCCGTCTATGATAAAAATAAAAATAAAGCATGCCAGGAGAGCAAGTTACTACTGAGATCCAGGGATGTGCATCATTCAGAACTGGAAAGGTGCTGTATGTCACTGTTTGACTGTACTAAAGCATACAAATACCATATGTTTGCAGGTTTTTAGGAAACATGCTAAGTTCACATATTTCTTTCTATGATAAACAATGCTGCAGCCAGTTATTCTGCTTTGAAATGTGCTTTCCGTGTCAGAATGTCTGTTTTTGTCCATGTGATTCCGCCCACTGCCAATTTAGCCAATAGTATTTTGCCACCCCGGGTTGCCAATAGGTGGAAAAAAAAAAAAAGAAAAAAGATGAGTGAACTCCAGCATATTTCAGCCATGGAAGCCAGAAAATGAACTGGGTCAGAAATGACAGATTCTACCCGACTTAAAAAGCCTCAGCATCCATCTAAAAAACTCTAAGACCAGAGGCATATTAAAACATGGATAAATCAACTCATCAATATTTAAAGGGGGACGTTATGCTAATAATTTGTACCTATTAGATGTAAAAAATCCACCATTGCTTCACTACAGAAGAAGTGAGTGTAAGTATTTTTTTTTTTTTTTTATGAATCTTTGAAAATCACCTTCCTAATAATGTGCTAGTTAGCAAGTTCCACGACAAATGCGGCTAAAGTTTACAGTCTCTCAGAGAACTACTCGTCACCCCACGGAAGAGAGGGGCGGGGTGAGCAGAGCTCATTAGCATTTACAGGGACATGCACCGAAACCGGTCGCTGTGAACAGAGCTGTTTTTAACAATGTAAAAAGGGTGTTGTTTTACACAAACATTGATGAATTTTAACCAAAGTATGTTACAGACTTTTCATTAAGACCCTATAGAATCATACCAACTTGTGAAAAATGGGTATCTGATGTCTCCTTTAAGGCTCATCGCCTGTTGCGTGTCCTCAATCTGGCAACCCACGTGAGCGGTGAATCTGAGGCGTGGTGGGAGAAACAGCTCTCTTCAATATTTTGAATTTGGACTACAGTACCTATTTCAAACGCATGCTGTCAATATTACATATAGCACCTTCAACTAAATACCAATTACTGAATTGCCAAAAATGATAATTCTCATTATTCACTTAGCTTAATGTTGTTTTAAACTGTATGACTTACTGTCTTTCTAGGAAACACAAAGGGAGACATTTTAATACGATGACAATAAACAAGTTCAAAACCTTTGCATGTAAAATCACCATGTAAAAATATGATAAAATACGGCTTATGGCTTGATCTCTGTTTACCAAGTCTTCTGAAGCCATCTAATAGCTTAGGCAAGGCCAGGCAAGTTTATTTGTATAGCACATTTCATACACAATGGTAATTCAAAGTGCTTTACATAAAATAAAATAAAAACAATAATCACAACAATAAAACAAGGAATTTAAAAACTTTGAAAATTATTTAAAAAAAATTGATTTAAGAGATTTAAAATGAATTTAAGAAAACGGTTATATATAAAATATAGTGCAATCAGTTCGGATGTTGCACAGTGCTCATTCAATAAATGCATAGCTAAACAGATTAGTTTTGAGTCTGCATTTAAATGTGACTAATGTTTTAGCACATCTGATATCTTCTGGAAGCTGATTCCAACTGCGTGTGGCATGATAACTAAAAGCACATTCACCTTGTTTTGTGTGAACCCTTGGGTTTTTTAACTGACTCGATCCTAATGATCTGAGTGTTCTGTTATGTAATAAATATAATAACTAATAAAACCTGAGCATAGAAACTCTTCATATATTATAGTGTCCTAGAAATCCATTATAGTTCATAATTATAACGAAGTACACAACAATACATATAAAAATCAATCCTACTATAAAACGGAGGGCCAGTAAGTAAATATACACTCGGACTGGTGTAATCTGCTCAGATTTTCTGGTTCTAGTTAGAATTCTGGCAGCAGCGTTCTGGATTAGCTGCAGCTGTCTAATGGTCTTCTTGGGGAGGCCGGTGAGGAGACCATTACAATAGTCCACCCTGCTGGTGACAAAGGCATGAACAAGTTTCTCAAAGTCTTGACTGGAAACAAAACCTCTAATTCTTGCAATGTTTTTGAGATGATAGTATGCTGATTTAGTTACAGCTTTGACATGACTACTGAAACTAAGGTCTGTCTCCAGAATCACACCAAGATTCCTGACTTGATTTTTAGTTGTTAGACCCCTAGAGTCTAGGTATGCATTCACCTTGAGAACTTCCTCTTTGTTTCCAAATGCAATGACTTCAGTTTTCTCATGTAACTGAAGAAAATTTTGGCACATCCAACTTTTAATTTCATCAATGCATTGGCAGAGGGTGTCAATGGGGCTGTAGTCCTTTGGAGATAAGGCNTGGAGTCAATGTGGCTGTAGTCATTTGGAGATAAGGCTAGGTAATTCTGGGTATCATCTGCATAGCTGTGATAGGCAGTTTGGTTCTTTCTCATTATTTGACTTGTGGGAGCATATACAGGCTAAACAAGAGTGGTGCAAGAATTGAGCCTTGTGGGACTCCGCAGGTCATGGACGTCCACTTAGACTTATGCTCTCCTATACTCACATAATAACCTCTCCCTTCTAAGTATGACCTGAACCACTTAATTACCATGCCAGAAAGCCCGACCAAGTTTTCCAGTCTCTCCAGTAGTATGTTATGATCGACAGTATCGAACGCAGCACTGAGATCTAGTAGTACTAGCACTGATATTTTGCCAGAATCAGAGCGAATATCATTTATTATCTTAATGCGTGCTGTCTCTGTGCTGTGATGCGGTAAGAAACCAGATTGAAAATGGTCCAGGTATCCACTTGAGTTTAAGTATTTGTTCAGCTGATTAAAGACTACCTTTTTCAATAATCTTTCCTATAAAAGGAAGTTTTGATATTGGTCTATAGTTGCTCAATATGGTGTTATCAAGATTTCTCTTTTTCAGAAGGGGTTTAACAACTGCAGTTTTCAGGGAGTTTGGAAAAGTCCCAGAAAGAAGTGAGGCGTTCACCACTTCTAAGAGATCTGCTTTCAAACAGTTAAGCACTCTTTTGAAAAAATATGTGGGAAGTGTATAAAGATAGCAAGTTGACGATTTAAGGTGCTGTACTATTTCGTCCAAAATTTTGCTATCAATTTCTTCAAAGGCAGACATAGTATCTTCTTTTTGGTATTGCGGTCAAATCTGTCTGACCTCGGCATTATTTGGGGATGTGCTAATCGCCTTCCTGATTTTATTGATCTTCTCAGAAAAGAAGGAAGCAAACTCATTGCATGTGCTGTCGGAGAGCATTTCACTGGCAATCTGATTTGGGGGTTTGTCAGTCTCTCAACAGTAGCAAAAGAGTGCGAGTGTTGTTTGAGTTACTGTTTATAAGGTTTGAGAAGGTCTGTCTAGCTGTGGCTAGTTCCGCATTGAAAGCATGAAGGCTGTCTTTAGAGATGCTATAGTGAATTTTTGTCTTCCGCCACATCCGCTCAGCTTTCTGCATTGTCTTTTCATACTCTGAACTGCTTTTGATTTTCTCCAAGCTGATTTCTGTATGCCAGTCTTCCTGCTGACTTTCAAATGAGCAATGTCATCAATAACATTCTTAAATTTTGAGTTAAATGAATCAAGGAGACGATCAACAGAGTCTGATGTTTGGTATATAATTATATGACTCTGATCGCACACTACAGTTCAATTATCATCAGTACTTGTGCTTTAGTACATCAGTTCAACAATCAAAATAAGTACTTCCTTCAAAGCCAAAAATATTATTAAAACAATTATATAAATGTTACTTGAAATAAATATTTTCATCTTTACACTATTAAAAACCCACTTTTTAAGGTGTCCTAAGTGTGTACTTAAGTCTAACTTTACCAACAAAAAATATCTTGGTACCTACTCTGAGGTGGCCTTTTTATTTTCATAATATTTAATTATCTCAAGAACAGAAAATATACTTTTTAATATTTTAAGTACACTACAAGTGCACATGCAATTCAATTAAGCCCCCCACTTATTTTCACACTGAAGGAGGTACATCAACTATTGAGACGCATACTGTCTTTAATAGGACGCTTCTGTTATTATGTACCACCTATAAATATAGATTTGTTGCTTAATTCCAAATAAATAGATTACGATCCATAAATTAATGTAAAGAGATTGACAAACATTAAACATATTGACAAATACATAGAATGAGATCCACACTAAACGTACTGGGTATTTGTGAGTGGACATGTAAATGAAAATTTACTTTGGATGCTGTTAAGTAACTTTTACAAAATAAAACTAGTAAGTCTGGTTTATATGAAATACTGTTTGCGTGATCAAGTGTTTTAACCAATATCTCGTCTTACAAGAGATATTCTTTTATAACTGTACTTCACCACACCTGCACCACATTAAAAGACACACTCTTTAGGTCTGCATGATTGAATCCCCAGCCAAGATGAGAAAAGCATCAGGGTGGGCTGTCTGTTGCTCACTGATGTGCTGGTACAGTTAATTTAGTGCCTCACTCCTGTTGTTGTTGTTGTTGGAGCTGGGAGGGATGTATATAGCAACGAGCAGTATGGCTGTATATTCCCTCGGTAGATAGAACGGCCGGCACTTAATAATCATAAACTCCACCAGGGGTGAGCAGTGTTTGCAGACCACAACAGCATCGCGGCACCACGCATCATTGATGTAAACACAAAGCCCGCCGCTGCTGGTCTTACCTCCTTTGACGCGAGCTCTGTCCGCTCGATAGCCTGTCAGCTGATCGAGATGAATAGCGCATTCCGGAACGCTGTTGTTGAGCCATGTTTCCGTGAACACAAAAAGACAATAGTCTCTTACAGTCCTCTGAGTTGAGTGTAGTAGTCGGGTGTAGTCCAGTTTATTGTCCAAAGAGAGTACGTTGGCCAGTACGATGGTGGGGATAGCCGGCTTGTGTGGGTTAGCCGCTAGCCTAGCCCGGATTCCTCCGCGCTTACCCCTCTTCTGCTTCCTCTCGCGCCGCTTGTGGCGCCTCCGCTGTGGGCGAGATGCAGTAGTGGGGGTCGGTGATGGTGTGGGCCTCCGGAGCAGACCGAGATCCCTCAGCTCTTCGGTGTGCGCAGAGTTTAAGTCTAAAAATGTGGTTCTGCCGACATCTAGCAGAAACTCACGACTGTATGCGCGCAGAGACAGATAGATGCGACAAATACGTACAATAACACTGCGACTCACAAGACAAAAAAAATGAAAACACCTTTCTGTCGGGAGAGAGAAGCCGCAGTGTGTGAACGCGCCGCCATCTTGGATTTTATCTATGGAATCTTAGGTGCTATGGATCTTAGGTGCAGTTTTGCAACCGCCTAAGGATTTATTCCAAGGGTTTCTGGCTTACCCCAATAAGGACCACTGCTCCAGTTCGTCATTTCATCAGTTGGCCCTTCAACAGATAAGACTTTATAACTGACTGCTCTCCTTTACCAAATGGTTTCTTTCTTCAGCATCTTTGTTGGACATTTCACGCACATATATTTCTGCCTTTAATTGGTCATTGCCTATATCTATTTTGAATGTTTTATGTTATATGTGTTTTGAATGTTTATGCAACGGTAGGGTGTGTTTTGTATTTGTGAAGCACAATATATGTTGGGAGAAGTGTTTTGTTCCTATTTGTTTTTTTGTGTGTATTTAAACCAGCTTCTGAACACTATCCCTTAGATTCTTGCAAAGACTGATTCCCCCTCATCCACATATAACAATACCAGTTTAAGTAGCTGGAACAGTTATAGATTGGCGCCCGAACAGAGACCTTTTTGCAAAGTAAGTGTTTAAGGAGTAGTTTGTATTTTTTGTGTGTGTGTGGTGGTGTGGTGAAAATGTCAGTTTCCTCACGTGTTGTGGGCGATGAGTGTGGGCCCAATCCAGATTTCACTGCTGGACCTTTTGTCACTCGGAGAGATCCACATCCTTTACGTGAGCTCATTACTACCTTCAGTGAGCTGTATATCAACTCCGAAGAAGATAATGATTCCGAGCCCCCGCCTGACGATCCATTTCCTCCACCACCTCCTGATGTACCTGACCCACAATTCTCGCCTCAGTCAGGGGATGGGATAACCCGACGTATGGCAACATTGGAAGCAGACCTTCAGGACTGCGTGGGAAAAGTGGGTTTATGCTGCTTAAAGGCAGAATTTGTTGATCAGTGCCGGTTGTTGGAGGATAAATTAAACTATAAAATAGAACGAGAGTGTGAGAGGGTTAAAAACCTTCTGGAGCTGAATATTCAGGATTTGGGCAAGCCAGTAGTGGACTGTTTGAAGAGGAGAGATATGCAAATAGATGCCAAGCTAAAATGTTATGCTCCCATTATGTCTACTCCCATTGTGTCTTCAATTTTAACCCCTACTTTACCACAGTATAGAACTTTTACTGCTCAAACTCAACCTGTACTTGCCAGTCCAGACAGTGTTCATGTTCCTCAATATCGTCCTCCTGTTAGAGTTGAATTCCCACAGTTTGGCTCAGAAGAAGACATGATCCCGTTTCATTGTAGAGCGTTTGTGAAGATTATCTTGCTCTGAGTACCTCTCACTGATTCTTAGATTTTTTATCTTCACTTACTTCAGTTGAAGGGAACAGCTAGGATTGGTGGCTTAGCAAACGCAGATTTATCTCTCACCTGGAGCCATTTAAGCAAACTTTCTTCAACTTTTTTTATGATGACTATGAATCAGAAGCTACGAACGGCTGGTGGCGAGGCGCAAGCCCCTAAAGTCCTATTCGCGATTTTGCCTACCCTTACCGAGTCCCTATTCTACTTGGAAAAGGGGATAACAGAGAAGGAGATTGTCCAGTTCCATCTTAAAAACTGCAACCCACGCCTACCAGTCTCTTGAGGGGACTTCAAGGAAGTCATGAGTTGGTAGGTTGGAACTCCATCGAAAGAGATCTGGAGACGCCAGAAATATTGGATGCAGCTAATGCTGATATACGAGAGAAAACCCAACCTGACAGAGACGTTCACACCAAGTCCAACCCCTCCCACCCTATCATTCAACTGTGCTTACCCCTGCTCAGAACAATGAAGATGTGACCCCGTGGTGATTCCGGTAAGATCTTTCCAGGCTAGATTGACAATGGTAGTTCACTGCCTCTACTGCAGAATCTTGTTGGAATCACTGAAGTACAGGAACAGTTGGGAGTCTAGTCAGGGACCGACTTTCCAGCATGCCATGGACAAGTTTAAGTGCCCTTAGGATTGTGGATATGTGACTGTTAGTTTACGCAGAGAAATAATCCCTGACCGTTATATAAATAATGAAGGATGTTGATCTCCTGTGCTATAATCCTACGAATGGATTCCTTGTGTCACTGGAATTTGTTTTGATTTTCATAAGGCTCGTATACTCTGTCGCCGCAATGGATGCCAAAGAAACATTCTATTCATTCCGCTCGTTCTCAGTCTCCAACAGTGGCTTGGGTTCCTTTTTACTACTTTACCATACCGGAATAGTCATCTGAGACCTCTACTCTAAAAGACTCGTAGTGGGTGCCAATGCAGTACATGTCTCTGACTGAAGCACGACTTGATCTCTCAGATAAAAATTGCCCCGTGTGCCACAATGAATGCCACACCACTATTCAACTCGCATCATAACGCATATAAGTACCCATCATCGCCAACCCTAAAAAGTTCTCTGGGTCGCACGACAACCTTTTACATCGATCAAATAAGATGGGAGCTTGGGGGGGGGTGAGAAAAGACTTCGTCACTCAACATCCCCTGGGCTGCTCCAGATTATCCTTGTCCAAAAGAGCCGACAAAGACTGTGTTGACTGTGTGGGACTGTTCACAGACCTTCCTGTGCATACCATATCATACAATACAATGATATCCTGTCCAGCATGGCCTAGCATTTTCGTACCTAATCTAACAGGGGTATTGCTATATGAATGGAACCTGAAGCATGGCCAGCTGCTTTTGTACGGAATCAATTGTTCGAATTCTTCGTTACCTTGCGGGACACAAAGTCTCTCTTATTTTCCAACTTTGATGGAATATGCTGAATAAGGGAAAGTGTTGTTTGTGATACTCGATGACATGCGTTGTCTCGAAAGCAGAAGAAGATTTACCCTGCAAGCATATGGCTCCTTTCAAAGCAGGCTTACGCTGCACAATAAAAGTTGCATCTTATGCAACACTTAGTTTTAGGGCTAGCCAAAGGAGCCAACGGACCGGAGGGACAAGCTGGTGCTCTGTACTATGCCCATGGTTGAGAGGTACAGGTTCCTAGGGCTTCAGGAGGTACAAGGTTTATCTGTCCTACTTAGGGTCGGGGAGAAGCGCCAGTGTGTGGGTCGTGAAAAAAAAAAAGGAGAACATGGGATTTGGGCTGGGGGTTAACATACGATCTGAGTGATCAAAACGATCGAGGCCATCACTCTATCCTGATTGCCCCGTGGTCAAGCCAGGGGTCGGGGCGCAACTATGCTACTATGTGGGTTTGGGAGCCATTCTACACAAGATGCACCGGGGACATGTCCCGTAGCTTACGGTTCACGTCGTACACTGAAATGTGGATTTCATTTCGGAAAGAGGTGCTACTCTATGCTTAGAGAATGGACACGATTTAAGAGGCAGACAGGTGAAGTGATTACAGGACAAAAAATTATTAACCCTTCGGGCGGGGGCGAAAAATTCTGGGTATTTAGTCACCCAAGCCCTCTGACCTGACAATGGGATAACATTATTGCTCTTCTGCGTGACAAGAGTAAACCTTGAATAACACTACGTTGTCAAAAAAAAAAATTTTATTGCTGATACTATGCGTAACTTGCAATCATATGTTTTTTCGACATAACAATACAGGCGTGTGTGGGTTCTTATCTTTAGATGCTGTAACTAGTGTGAAAGCTTGGTGATCGAGCAAAGTATAAACATAACTCTAAGAGCATTGATAATGCTAGCGTCGAATGTCTTTCTCTGCTGTAAGATAATGATTTTTGCGTATACACTCATTGGTTCTTCCCACCCTGCGTGTCGCACAAACACTTCTGCCGCATCTCTCTCCCAGTAACTTTCATCCAGTCAACTTGCATATACCTAATTTATGCTCATACTGTCATCCATCTCTACACTGGTGCTCGGATCTTCACATTGGTAACTGCCTATGAAACGTGACCCAAGCTACCACGGGGGCGGGGGGGTGGATCTGTCCTGTCTCTACAAGGAAACTTAGACTTCTCTGCTGGCCCATTGTCTCATACCTCCCATGTACAGTGTGCTCCTCCTGTGTGACATCACCTCTCCACCTCCTCACTTACTTGGTCTGGTCGCCCTAGCTCCCGTGCGTCTGGCCTCCACCTTGGCCAGTTATCCTCGCTCCATGTAATGCTCTTCTGCTGTCTTGTCGACATATCCATCACCACTCCAATTAGCCAGTTATCCGGCCCTCATGCAAGCCAACCACAGGGGGTACCTTGCTGCCTTATTTGTATGGTCTCCTTCTGTCATCCTCATGGCGGTACCTACTGTAGCCCTTATGTTAGAGCCACCCCTCTCTCACAACGTTTACTCGTCCTACATTTACCACGGCTCCGGTTGCGTCATGTCGCTTCAGATCTATCTTCTTCAATCCGAGTATGGCGCTGTTGAATGCTGTTCTCATCTGCGCCGGTTTATTCTTATGGCCTAGACCCCTTTCATACACCTCGCTCGCGTCCTGATAGCTAGTTGACGGAGCCTTCGTCGACAACCTCAAGTGGCGAATGGCTCCACGGTGGTATTTGGTGTCTGATCGAGGAACCCAATTTACTTCCCAACTCCTTAGTCTAGTGTGCAAGCAATGGAGTGTCATTCAGAAGTTGACTACTGCAGCACATCCCCAGACGAACCTCACTGAAAGGGTCAACCGTACTCTTAAGACCATGATCTCATCCTACGTTCAAGACCACCATCGGCACTGGGACAGATGGTTGGCAGAGTTTCGTTTTGCCATAAACACGGCTTGGCAGGAGAGCACGGGATTCACTCCAGCTGAAGTCACACTGGGTAGGAAACTGAAGGGGCCTCTAGAAAGAGCCATTCATAGACCTCCTGACCCAGACAGTCCGGCGTACCCAGTGTTAGAAAGACAAAAGGAGCTGATAAAAACTGTGCAAAGGAAAGTGGAATGAGCTCAAGCAAAACAAAAACGATACTATGACCTCCGGAGAAGGTCTGCTCATTATCAAATTGGGGATTTGGTTTGGGTTCGCACTCATCCTTTGTCACGTGCTAGCGATGGTTTCATGGCTAAACTGGCTGTGAAGTGGAAGGGTCCCGCTAGGATTGTCAAATGTCTTGGCCCTGTTAATTGTTCTGTGGCATTTATAGATGATCCTGATCGTGTTGACACATTTCATGTACAAAATTTGAAGCCATTCTATGGTACTGTTAATAATGTTACCAAATGAGGGGGGATATATGTAACGGTCACAGCTTGTTACATGATTTGATGCATTTAATTTCTAGTGCTTTGATCATCCTGACCACTAGGGGACACCAATAGCATATCCCCATTTGTGAATAAAAGAGGACGTAATAGAATGAGTGATAGATTCAATTTGAGTTGCTTCATGGCATCTGCTGTTCCCTAGAGGGTCCTGGTTTGAGAAACATTGGCTTTGCTGCTCAACCGTGAGTTTGTTGTTTGGTTCTTCATGTAAAACTTGTGAGATTTATTGATTGGGGAAGTCACTTATTTTAATGTTTTGTGGGTTAAATTTGTTTGGTGAGTTTGTTTGAAAGTTAATGAATTGTTTCCTTTTGTAGAGGACTCTATGTATCCTACCACTTGGTGTTACTATGTGGAGTGCATAACTATGGATCTTAGGTGTAGTTTTGCAACCGCCTAAGGATTTATTCCAAGGGTTTCTGGCTTACCCCAATAAGGACCACTGCTCCAGTTCGTCATTTCATCAGTTGGCCCTTCCACAGATAAGGCTTTATAACTGACTGCTCTCCTTTACCAAATGGTTTCTTTCTTCAGCATCTTTGTTGAACATTTCATACACATATTCCTACCGTTATTTGGTCATTGCCTATATCTATTTTGAATGTTTTATGTTATATGTGTTTTGAATGTTTATGCGATGGTAGGGTGTGTTTTGTATTTGTGAAGCACAATATATGTTGGGAGAAGTGTTTTGTTGCTATTTGTTTTTGTGTGTGTATTTAAACCAGCTTCTGAACACTATCCCTTAGATTCTTGCAAAGACTGATTCCCCCTCATCCACATATAACAATACCAGTTTAAGTAGCTGGAACGGTTATAATATTTTTCCTTTTTCAGTTAGCAAATAATATAAAGCTACTCTATTTTGCTATGTCATTCTGTTTGTTGCATCCAATTGCTCTCCTAGAACTGATAAGACCTCATCAGTATTATTAATAAATCTTTGCTGATTGTACTTTATGTAATTTAATTAATCCCTTCTGTAATTTTATTTATTTATTTATTATTATTGTAATTTAGAAATAATATTGATTCAAACCCTAATTTAACTGCATCTCTTGTATTAAATTTGTTAGGTATGCCTTTAGGTTGAACAATTGAATTTATATAATCTGGCGGGTCTTTTTTCACTGCTCTTTTGTTCTAGTTATTTCTGTCAATTTGTTGCTTTCCTCTTCTAGAGCTATTAGACGTCAGTTTAATTGAATACAGCTTACAACACAACCATAACCCTAGTAATCCTTACCAATTTTCTGGTAATGTTGGCAAGAGACCATATTTTTCCGCACATCCACCTTATGTCTGCCAATGCAATATTGATTTCATCAAATATAGGAGGTGGGCCTTCCTTTTTCACTAACTAACTTTACATTGTGGTATTTTCAATATTTTGCTGCATTTCCTTTAATTTCCCAATGTCAGTTGTTCCCGTCTTTTTATAACATTCAATTCTTGATCTACCATTAATTTTATTTTTCCTTGTGTTTTTTTTAATTTTTTATTTTATATTATATTACCATACTATTGACCAATTACGTTCGGAGTCACATACTTCAGTTGCTTCTCTGTAGTTTGTTGTAGATTGGAGAAACTGGCACCAGTATGGGCATAATGCCATTTTTTTTGGGTACAGTTTCTAAAGACATTTATCTCTCTAACTCTTCTATTCTTCTATTAAGCATTTACCACCCAGTTTTTATTACATCTAATCCCATTTCACTAGATAGTTCTGGACATTTATTTTATCATTGCAACAGTAACTTTTTGGCTGAAATTAATTTGTCATCTTGGTTTGTTTAGGCCTATTTAAAATGAGACACATCTGTTTATTATTTTTTACAATTATTTCACAATTATTTTAATCTCCAAACTGTTTTAGATAGTTCTGCTTTGCATCTTATGCTTTGCTAAATAAAAAATTGACATATTTCATGGACATATTTCATAGACTTTTTAACATCTGTAAATTAAAAAATTAAAACATAAATATTATTAGTGAATACTACTATAAATAATACTATAAAATAAAATGGTTATTTTTCTTAAATACTTAATTTCTGGCATATGAAACTTTTTATTAAGTTTAAGCTTACAGTAATGTCAATTGTTTTTTTATCTCAAATATTTTGGTGGGGATTGAAATATTATACTTGTTTAGGTGGGTTGTGGAATGGAAAAGTTTGAGAACCCTTGTCTTAAACCATTCATCATGAAATATTATACAACTGTGTATGAGTATTGGTACAATATATAAGACTGGTCTTGTTTCAAAGCAAACTATGCAGTTTTCCCACTTTTATTTTTCTTCTGTGTAATTTACCCATTTATATCAATTATTTTCTTCTACCTTTTCCCATAAAAAATTTGAATTGCCAATTTTCTTATAACTGATATTATGGTTGTCATTTATAATGTGTCTATTTTGTCTAGTTACTTTTTCCTCCTTATCTAGTTCTTGTTCTTTTTGGATTAAGTCAAAGCGAATGCTAGATTCAACTGAGGGGGTGAAAGTTGATTCTAGGGAAGTCTGGGTGCTGTTGTCTACGGCTTGAGCTTGTCGAATTAGATGCATTAGGCATGTGATGATCATCAGATATCTTTTCACTTTTCTGCTTCTCAGACAAAAGAATGTGAGCTTCTTGCTTATCTCTTTTTGAGTTGTCATCAGTTTGCACTTCATCTTGCATCTCTAGTCTCTCTACGTCACTTTCTCCTGAGTTGTCTGCTTGTCTATTTCCTTCTCTTTCCGTCCTTATTTCTTTGTTGCCCAACATCGTTTCCCAAGTATTTATCATTCCTCGTTATCCGTCCCCATCATTCAGTTGTCCACTCCACCAGGGTGACTCATTTGGCGAGTCGTTGCAATGGTCGTCTTTCCCTCTGTGGCAAGGAGGTCGTCCTGTCCCATCAGCCCAACAAACCGCGCCTTCATCCCGCCTTTAATTGCGTGGGTTTTTGAAGTGGTTCTTATTGAGGAGCACACCGTTTCCTTGCTTTATAGCAACTGCTTTCACCTGTAATGTAACCTTCAGAGTTTTCCGTTAGTGTATCAACATTCTCATTTGCTCATCTGCCAGTTCACCTTCCTGGTGTGACCTGGGCAATTTCGTGGGTTGAGGCCTTCCGGCCCCTTTTTTTTATAGCTCTGAGCAGGCTAATCCCACTTTCCTATAATATACTAAGAATTTGGTTTACTACTCATATTTATCTGCATCCTTACTATTTTTTCAATTAAATTTTCAAATTTATTCTCAACAATTTCTAAGCAGTTTATCTCCTTTGTTTTAATAAACGGAGGTTCCACTATTCAGTGGATAATTTCCTACAGACTTGCTCATTACATAGGCCTTGTTGACCTTGAAAACCTACCAACCCACTTTATTTATGTTTAAACAGTCAGAAATACAATATTTTTATAAATCCTTTTGAAACAGAATCAGCTCCATCATGATATGCTGTAAAGAAAGTTAGATGTGGGGTGGACAGAGCAAGCTTGCTTTGCTCTGCCTTCCCATGTTATATGCTGCGCAAGTGTGGCTCCGTTTTTCTTTCTGCCACAACAATAACCTATAGGTACTGACCAAGAAACTTAACCCAAATGCATCCATGGTCATTATTTTACTGGGCATAATTTGCCCTGTGGGCCCACATATTAACATTTGCATACAGCTGTTTTGGCAAAATGATTGATTTGCCTTAGTGTCTCGTCAGACACCCTCTTTCACTTCATACAACACCATCATTCATACTTTTTCTCACTCTTTCACATCCCCCTTTTTGCCAAAAACATATTTTTTCTTGAGATTTCAGCTGATTGTAAGCCAAATGTTTTAGTTGTGAATGCCACGAATTCTGAGTTGCATCATTTATTTATGTTTTCTTTCGTTAGACTCTTCTGAGTATAGACCTGGTAGCATTCCTCATAGTTTCTAGATGTCATACAACTGGGCAACGTCAGTCACCATAAAGTTTAGTTTAACACCGCTGTATAAACCTCTCTTTTTCTTTCTTTTTTTTTTTCTTTTCTTTGTGGGTTTCATCAACATCGATTAATTTGTTTAGAATAATAGGCCTAGGCATTGTGCACTTGAGAGAGCCAATTATAATTTCTCAAATGTCACTTGTTTGTCTAATTTAGATTTTAGACAAATACTTTTTTGTTATTGCTCATGAGCTACTTTGAAAAGAGGATTGGAGATCTCTGCATAATCTAGGATCCATGGCCATCAACATTTCCATCTTGTTATCCTCAGTGATGACAGCATATGTGATTTCATGATTTTTGAGTATTTTTTTTAATTATTATTTTATTCAATTTAGCCCTAGAAAATTACTATTAAACAAAATGGAGTGACCAATATTTTTATTTTATCAGCCATAATTTTTTCTATTAGGCATCTTGTCTACCTGTTTTTTTCTTTTCCCCATAGAGTTCAGCATTGTTGTCAATAATTCAGTTGTGCATTTCCCCCTTGTTGGTTAATGAAATAGCCCTCACTATGCCAAATCCAGCTCTATTTTTATCTGATTGGTGAGTCAAGCACTCACTTCTGTCGGTCAAAATCCTTCATCTTTAAGACATGAGGCTGGACTGGTACCTATTGAAAAGAGATTGAGAATGTTAGTTAAAACACAGAATACAAAGAACTGCCGTGAGACCAGTGAATAATCAATATTAATATAGTTAATAAAATAATTAACTAAATTTGAAGCAGTCTCTATGGTGATCATTAAATATGCAGCACCTGTGCATGCAAAGTGAAGGGATGGAAGTCCTTCTGGTTAGATCATCAGTCTGTTGAAGCTGTTTGGCTGTTGCACTGGGTCGTCAGTCTGTGATGGCACTTAAAAGCCTGATGTTGTGGGGTATGGTCTCCGTTGTTTCTCTGCCTATCCTCAGTCTGGCTTTTGATTGCTTCTGCCAGAGTTTTGCATTTCAGGATGTTCTCTTCAACCTCAGGAAAAGTCTCAAGTGAGGGAATCACCTTTTCCTGCATTAAGTCAGCCTTTCTCCATGCTGAAGTGTGCACTCAATAAAAAACGGACCTCCTCTTTTAGGAGGGGAGGGGAGTGTCCATTAACCCCTCCCTCTTCTTCTCTCTGCAGCTGTGTCTTTGCTTCTTCACCACTTTGTTAGACCGACTCCAGTTCATTGCTTCCCTTTGTCAAGGCACTGTTCCAGAAGTCATCTGAAATTTTAACACTCAGAAACTGAATTAATCAAATTGAACCTTTGTAAACTCTGGCCAAATTGTGTCTGAGCAATCTGCTCTTTATCTTTTCAACCATCTCTTTCAATGGTCCCTTAATAAAAACAATCTAATCACAAAGACGGTGTAATGAGTGTGTTAGTCAGAATAACAGTGAGCTCTCCCCTCGCAACTCACAGATGTGTTTGGGATTCAGTTAACCAAACTGGAGTGTGTGACTGTGAAACAAGTAGTTCATGTGAAGATGGAACAACTAGAGATTCTCCGCTTGGAAATCTCGCCTTAATTTGTCCAGTCTGAGTTTGATTTCTATCAGTATCTTTCTGAAAGATCCCACAATGTTCCTGTCACAATATGTAATGTCTTATTTTCTTTGACTGTATATCTGTGTCAGGTTCACTGTGCAGATGTATCACTTTTCTCTTTCTGTATCTCTCTATGAATTTGATTTGGACACCATTCAGATGTGTGATAAAGCTGCTGCTTTTGTCTGACATTAT